>VMBQ01003492.1:0-36044 GCA_007657795.1 Dreissena rostriformis
AGTAGTAGTAGAAGTAGTAGTAGTAGTAGCAGTAGCAGCAGCAGCAGCAGTAGTAGTAGTAGTAGTAGTAGTAGAAGAAGTAGCAGCCGTAGCAGTAGCATTAGTAGTAGCAGTATTTCTTGTTGATGTTGTTATAAAAGTAGTATTAGAAGAGGTAGATTTAGTTGCAGTCATAGTAGTAGTAGTAAAAAGTGGCAAGTAAGTTTATTTAAGCAAGCGGTGTCGACGCTTCTTCAAAAATTGCGATTTGTATACGTTGTTAAATCCATTAACTAATATTGTTAAATGTTTTAAATGACTGATTGGTCTACCTTATTCACAAATATTACGCTTTATCCTGTTTCTACGCGCAACAGTGACACAATAAAAGCGTACTTATCTCCACGAAAAAAGGAGTTTCAAGATTTATAAGGGTAGAGATTAGGAGTGTTTTGAACATTCTCACGTTGTTCACAGTGAAAAAATTCGCCAAATTGTTTACCTCATGTCTAGCCCAAAACCTAGTTTCCTTGTTCCATAAGGAATTCGCAATTGACATACATGATAAAAGCTCTCCGCACTATGTTATTTCTTTAATCAATATGTTTTATTTTCAGAACTATCACATAGTGAACATAATGTAGAATAATACAAAATAATCCCAGTATCGTCTGCATGGGATGTTAATTAACGCTATTGTTGCAGTAATCATGCATTAACAATTAATTCATGGTACTAGCGTACATAATTAAGCAAACGAATTGTTTGTAATTTACCTCGTAAATGGGCGAGTTCGGATAACTTCATTTTTTTTAATTCGAAGTTTTTTGGCAATCGCGCACTATGGCTTTTGCCATGTACCTATATACAAAAGAAATATGACCGAGACAGATAATCGTTCAATATAACCTTTTTTACTGAAGAACACATGTGAAATTCAAGTAACGTTTGCATAGTAACACATAATATGTATGACTAGATATATTCGCGTGTGTCAATAATCGACCAATCAGTGATCGCGATACAAAACCAGTGTTGATGGCAAATGTTAATAATAACAAAAAATACAATGCATTTTATAAAACGATTTTTTGTAATATCATGTTAACGTTATATTTGCCAAGGATGCGTTTTGTAAGACGTACAGTTGTATTTTCAATTCTAAAATATAAAGTTCGCTCGTTTGTTACGTTGAGTCAGACAAAAAGAAAGCGCAGTTAACAATATATAACAACTGTAATACATTCATAACAACGGTTATAAAATGTAACCGCTTTTACAATTTTATGATAGCGGTCACATCTAGTTTTATCGGTAATGCTTTACATGTAGTTTCAACTTAAACGTTACGTCGACGTTAAAGGAAGATTATACGATATTTATATGTGTTAAATTGTAATATATTGATAAAAATATGGTACAATAACACAAAATAGGCAAGAAAAATTATACATGGAAGACGAATTTCATAAATGCAGCAAAGACAAGTTAGCGCTGGTTAAAGCCGATGCCNAACCTTGCGGAACACAATCGCTAACTCTACTGTACTTGTCTTAAAGGACTTGTTCACATTTTGGGAAAATGACAATTTTCAAAAAAGAAATGGGCATATATTTATAAAAAGAACATCAGCATTTTATTTAGACAAACAAAATAACAACCCTGAATAAGAACATAAAAAAAAACGTTTAGTTTATTAATAATCATCAATCAAAGTCGAAACAATAATAAGGCGTTTGAATCTCTCTTCACCGATACATAACGTGTATAACATGTAACACTTAGAACACCATCTAATATCAAAAGCTTGAATGGCGCAGTGGTAGCGCGTTAAATGTTTCTCATTAAGGTCCCAGGTTCGATCACCGAAGCAGAAACACTTTTTCATTGAACTGTATCGTTGCTTTTTAGCAATTTTACTACTTTTAATACTAAAGTTTTGTTTATTAATGTATTTGATAACACCAAACAATAAAATCTTTGAAGATGTCCCTTGAATAGATTAGTGAAGGTTAACAAGAATGTCTCCTGATAACTGCTAGGGAGTATCATTAGTTCTATATAACCCCAAACCATCTATGGATCAACACTATGTAGAGATTCGTGCGTTTTGCATAGTACGCTATATACTATAAATACAGTGGAACACCTCTAAACCGGACACCCACAGGGCCGAGAGAAAATTCCGGTTTAGAGAGGATTTCAGTTAAGAGGCGAAATTGACTATTATTCTATACATACATACAAACGAAAAAAATAAAAAAACAACCATATTTAAAAACCTTGTCTGACTTAAAGCAAACTTTTCTGATACGCATTCAATGATTGCAACAATAACATTGTATAAAGACAGACAACACACTAGATAAATAAATATTTTCGATGTTGTGTCGTGGGGGAGGCCGAACTACCCGGAGCAAACCCCACCTGTCCGGCGTGATGACCACTAACCAAACATACATGCTTCTGGGAACGGGCATTGGACCCGGGTCAGTGTTTACTGACTAACGCGGAGTATTTAATAATTGGTATAATACATGTGTACATAAATAGAAGTGACTTTCTTTCGAGAGTAAACTTAAAATATCTCATTAGATTGATTCTGAACAATGCTCAATTTCTTATTTATTCTGTATGGTTGTGCCAGGAACATAAATTAGATAAATTCAGTACCTCATTCATTTGACAGTAAACACAGGTACTTGAAAAAATATTTTTTGTCCTTATATATATAATAAAAGAAAAGGTATCCAACGATGATGTCAAAGGTGTATTTAATAACGCTATGCAAAAGCATGAAAGATCGAATAATGCACACAAATGTCGTTGTGGTTGTCAGCAGGAAGCATCAATCTATGATTAAACACCGTTTATTTGATGAAAATCCATCAAGTATGTCCAAAAAAGCTTAAAGTTTCACAAATATGACCCCAAAATCGCAGTGTGTAAAACGAAATCACTTTTTCATAAATGTTATAAAATCTGATAAATGTTCAACTTGTGGTCCTTGGTATTCTGTTGACATCTTCACGTATTGAACATAAATATACAATCAATATGCGATTGACCGCATACTATTTTTAAATGGGGTTGAATGGAGGCTTTATGTCTTTGAAACCTTATGCGGAAGATGTTATACTCATATAATTCCTTATACAGGAACAATCTTGAAAGACAATTTATATTATTCAAGATAACCGATAATGAACCGAGCAAGAAATTGCATTTCAGATAAAAAGTAAGTCCTTTTGTTGATATTTAGACAATTACACACGGCTGAGCTGGGCCGGACGTCTATAATCGGCCCGCCTGCCGACATTATGCGCCTAGGGCCGATTATAGACGGCCGGCCCAGCTCAGCCTTGTGTTCTCGTTTATATTACATATTATTATATTTTGTTCCTACTCTTAAATTTATTTCCCAACCACCTTCCCGTACTTTTATTTTCGTTCAACTGATTACGACATTTATGATGTATCTCGTGTGACGTAATTTATGTGACGAAACACACCGCTTTAAGGTAGACACTCCAGATTTCAGTGACAACAATTCGAACGTTTTGGTTTATTTAATATTAAAATATTGATTTTAAAAAGCATCGAACGAATCCAAAACGTATTTCGGATTGTGTGTTTGTAATGTATACTGGGAAACTTCAAGAGGAATAAAAAATAAACCACACCGAGCAGTCATTCGATTTCGTAAAACGTTTCAAAAATTGCAGTTTGAAATAAATTAAGATAAAGTGATGGAAAAAAAAACAGAAAATGGAAGTGCATATCGTTGTAATTTTATTATTATAAGCATTGGATTAAAGTTTTCATTGAGGTAAGAATGTCGTTTACTAAATTGTGATGTTGGATGACTCCTGTTAAATTTAAAGCTCAAATAGTGTCATTAATCTAATCAACAGTACAGTTAAACTTTCAGTTGCAATCGATATTTTTTCATTTTTCATTATTTCAATTGTGTGCTTTAATTATCATTTTTAATTATTTCGTTGATTGTGGCTTAATATTAGTAATCACCGTTGAAAAAGACTGAATGTGGACGCCATTATGTTCATTTGACGTCGCGCGATCCGATTCTTTTCTGATAAAAAAAAATCGGCCCGGCGGGCCAATATAATGTATATCAGCCCGCTTGATACGAATAACGGCCCTCTGGCGACGTCATTTCGTTACTTTTTATAGAAACACTATGTTATATTGGATTATTACAAATGCTCAATGGTGCTTTTTCAAAATACAAATTTCGCTCGAATAACCAGTATATTCAAGGACAATTATATGTCCTAACATGTATTCAACACATCTATACTGTTTTTACCACTTCGTCTACATTTTTTGTAAATGCAGATACGGTAAATTACAATCTAAAATTACATTAGCTTTATGGTATTGACAAACCTTTTTACATATATTTGCATAATAAATTATGTTCGCAAATGGTGTACACAAATGCAGTTATGACCAAACATCATCGTCTAACTTTAAAAAAATAATATTGAAGACGAACATATCCAGAATAATATTATCTTTGTATGTTGGTCATACACACACTTATACGAATCACCAAACATTCAATACAGAATGTACAATAATTACCAAAACAATAAATGTTCCAGATGGGGCAGTTAAATTAGAAATGTGAATAGCACAATTTATAGTGCATGGTCAATAAAGCAACATCGTGCGTATAATATACGCAAATGGATGCCAGTTTGTTTTTATATACATATAAATAAAGTTCCTATTTGATTGAAAGCAATCACTTTTAAACGACACAATTAACACAATTTATGTCGAGAGTAGAGGCTAAATCATTCCTTATGTGCTTCTAAGTAATAGTAATCGAATTGTTTTAATTACATTATGAATGTTATGAATTATGAATTATGAATGTTAAGCGCCTTTGAACGTGCACTCTTGTATGAAAAGGGCGCTATATAAATCCGGTATAATAATAATAATGTAATGTAGCCACAACGTTTAAACTTTACTCTATTTTATAAGGTAATATAATCTTCATGCATGTTATTGACTTAACATAGAAAGTGGACAACTAAATATGTATCAGAGTTCACTTTATTATGGCGACGCTACAGAAGGTAGGATGTAAGTACTGGAAAAACATAACACATGCTTCTTATTGTCAGTGTAATTTTCACCTTAAACGTTCATAATTGATCTTGCGCATTCAAAGGAGTATCAGTGTTCAGATAAATAACATCTCGCAAAGGTAGCAAAGTCGTACGTTTGCCCATTTACATGAGTGTAAGCCAATATTTTGACCCAAATTAGGAAAGCATCGTAACTAAAAGACTTAAGTATCATAAAGCGATCAAAATGTGGTAAAAACGATTCTTCCACTTCGGATTGAAACGTTTGATAGCCGTAATAAGTCGACAATTTTCGTTTTCCGTTTTATTTTTACAGTTTGTTGTACTACAATGTTATAATAAATTAACTTGCCTTAAGGCTGCGATATTACTGATAAAATATTTTTTTCACTTAAAGGCAATAATGCTTCGATATGTTTGTCTGACGAAATGCATTTGACTTTGTCTGCAGGATATTCAAATCGTCCAGCTGTCCTACCGTAATTTGCAGTAAATTTTGTCCTGAAAATATGACACTTTAATGCATAAACAAAATTCTGACATAACTTGAAAGGCCTTTTGGAGTAGCATACTCTGCATAACGTTCAATAAGAATACAAAATTATATTAAGATATAATAATCATTCTTTAACCAGTAGACACTCACACTTGAACATAAACAGCATTAGCGCAAGTGTTTTTTTCTACATTTCGAATTATATTAAATTAATATAATGGAATCACAATGGAAATAATGGAATTACTTTCACTGTTTTGTGTTATCCCTGGTAATGGTTAGCATTTCATGGTAATATTTATTTATTTGAACTTATATTTGTTATATAATGCCATGTTTTACTTAACTTGTAATTATTCAGTATTTGTATGTATCTATTTGTTTGTATCATACCATGATTTGTGTATCAGTGCCAAAATAAAACTAAATTTATCAAAACTAAGATTATATGACATATTTTTGTTTCTAGATCTTTGCTTGTATATTAACTAAATGAGTTTTGTGTCGCATAAACAATGAGACACATATGTTGTTTTTATAAGACCGATCATATGTACGTAAATTAAGAGCATTGAAAATAGTTAGTTAAATGCCTCGACATTTAACTGGATATGTAATACATATTAAATTGTAATGTAATTTCTCTTTTACCGGTTTTACCGTCGTTTATTCGTTTAAAAAATGTAACCCGCCTTGAGTGGCTGTAATTGGTTTATTATTAGTTGTTGAGCTACACATCAGCAAAACTAATATTTACATTTTTCAGACTTCTCATATTAATAATAGGAATATAAACGGTAACAATTTTACAATACTTATCGTCAATTATTTCTTTCCAAATGCAAAGGCATTTATTCATAAACAAATTCAAGCGCTATCGTGCAATTAACCTCTATAACGATTCTCGGTACACTCTACTTAGTAGCTCAGATCGGCTTTTCTCTGGCAAACATAAACGTTTTTTGTTTAGGCCTGATGGTAGTTTGTAGTCCGCTCAGAAACGGAATTGTTTCGGCATGGTGTTGGTTTTTTGTCCGTTCAAATAGGACATTTTGTGGCCACGTGTTTATTTGTGGTCCGATCAGAAAAGGCGCAGATTTTGTCTGGTGTTGATTTGTGGTCCGTTTATATATGGTATTGTTTTTGGAAGGTGTTGGGTTGTAGTCTGCACAGAAGCGACATTGTTTTGGCCTGGTGTTGGTTTTTGATCCGTCCAGGAAAAGGGTTTGTTATGGCCTGGATTTGGTTTCTGGTCCGTCATGAACGGGTACTGTCTTTACCTGTGGTGGTTTGTGGTAGACCAAAACAGAGCATTCTTTGTTGGCGTGTGAGGTCCGCCCAGAAAGGTGTTTATTTTGTCTTGAGGTTGGTTTGTCGACCGCCCAAACAGATCATGATCATTTAATTTAATGTTGTTATGTTTTTGTTGGAACTGTCACACTATGTGTTTGTCAGTGTATGATGTTTGTATATATGTAAATATTATATTGTGGACAATTTTACATGAACATTTATATATAATTGCGGCTCTTTTTATTTTGATTAGCAGCTGGTCGTTAATTAAAGTATGTGCGTTTTAGGTAATTTGTTACCTGTGGAAAATACTTGGCTAGCAGCTGTTACATATGTTTACCGTCTGGTGATTTGTGGATCGAGTATTCTTGTGTTTTACATCCTGATGTTGAGCACCATAAAGTGTATTCTTAAAGCAGAGTCCTTAAAACCCACTCTTATTGCATGTGCAAATTTTATGAGATTTGTTATTCAATAAATTGTCTTGAAACACCATATCACCTGTCGTTGCTATGCGACTTAAGTTTTTCATAAATGGCTGTATTATACAATATGTGGTACAAAATAAATAAATAATATCATGTGCTGTTTCCATATACATGTTTATTTAATCGGTTACACTTTTCCGCATTTGAAAAAATCAAGGTATTGTAGTTTTTTTCTTAGAACAAGAAGTCACGCTGTTCTCGTTACTGATACAACAGTTCAATTTTAAAGTCATTTTTTGTTTAACAATGAAATCGTTTTGTCAGAAAGTTCAATTTTGTAATTTTATTAAAAAATAAGACGATAGTAGTTATCATGTGTTCTTGTTCTAGACCATGGTGTTCGAAGTAGGTGAGGAACTAAGTTACCGAACGTATCACACAATTGTGGTATCAACTTTGCACTTTATTGTCATTGCAATAACATGTTACATATTGTAAAATTGTTTTATCTGACATCTTATAGCATTTTCATAAAATTGTATCAAAGGTTGAATTGTGTCTGTTTTTAGTGTAAGTAGCATAGTTAATGTGTAGAAAATGACTAAAGCCTAATTTGTTGTTGTGAAACAGTTTGATTGTAGCCCTGGAACCCATTTCACGTTCACGAGTTGATTTTGGCTTTGTTAATTACACATCAAATTTAATTCAAATCATAATTATTCAATAAAAACGTTTGGTTTTATTTATCTTTATGTATGTCAAACAAAAATTTGAGTTTTGAAGAGTAGAAATTCAACCGCTATAGATAATTAAACATTCTTATATCAACGCTGCAATCCTGAGCAAACCTTGGCAATAAATACTAGCAGCCAAAATGTAAAATATTATTATTTTACTAAAATATGGTATGATATGACAACGAGTGTCAGATCTTTTTTATCACATGCTTTTAAACTAAATAAAATACATCTTAATTGACCAAACAAATGCTGATAGATCTAAAAGTTGTTAACTATCGTGACGTCATTTCATGTTGACGACGTCATTTCACCCAAACAAATTCATTCGATTGGTTAGTTATTGATTCTTTAGCCAATGAAAACGCTTAAAAATGTAGTATTACACCATCACAATATTATTTAAAGTTCGTTTTCAGAATACAAATAAACTGTCATACCAATTAATCAAAAACAGCTATTTGAGACTGTACGTTTACAAAAATTGCACCGATACTGCATGCGATGTTGTGACTGAGTATTTCAACACATACGATATTTTAAATATACACACATACAAAAACAAACATACACCATTATGAAATCAAATTGCATGCCAATCATATACAAATAATCAAAAATACAACATTACATTTCATGCCAATTACCCCGGTGAAGTGAAAAACAAATAAAAAGACAGTTTTGACGGCTTCGATATTTTTGTTTCTCTTCAATGTTATATGTTTCGTTCAGCACGTTGACTGTTGACTTTTTCATACGTCTGTAATTGTTAACCAATAAATATTGTTCATACATAAATAGAACTTCCGAGCGTTATTGGTGATGTATGGTTGCTTCGTCAATAGTCTTATATACACACTTATACTTGAAATGTTTTCAATACTATCCATGGTTTGTGTATCTAGACCTATTCGTTGTCGTGTTGTGCTCTATACCACGGTGCCTATACCACGGGGCTTTTGTTGGGAGAATATAGCGCGACCCAGTTAACATTTTTAAGGATGTGTTTTTAAATATTTCACCATTTTAATGGGATAAAGTGGGTAGCCCGCTCATTCGTGAGAGTTTTCTATAGGTATCATGATTTTTTTAACAAGTAAGTATTGTTTTCAGTAAAGTGCAATCGCGCGTTTGAACGGTTAGAAAAATGTCGGATCAGTGTGGGGACTTCATATTACAAACTCGCGATTGCACTTTACTGAAAAATACTTTTTTGTTTAAAAAAATCATGATACATATAAAAAACTTTCACGAATGCGTGAAAAATTTAAAAAGACATCCTTAAAAATGTTAACTGGGTCGCGCTATATTCACCCAACAAAAGTCACGTGGTATAGGCACCGTGTATACGCTCCGGCATCTACGCGGGAAGCGGAAGATAATGGTGCAACCTTACTGCTAGACAGCAATCGCTTAACGTCGTTTCTAAACACAGTTCCACTCAGAAAATATAAGGCAAAGTTTATAGAATGGTTCACGTACATCAGCGGGTTGGCTATTGTATCTATAAGAAACATATTTGCCAACTTCTCATCAGATGCGTTCACTCTCCAGAACGGTTCTCCGATAGGGTACACTACATCGTTATTTGTTTATTTGACAACAACGACTGGAAATGAAGCAAAAGGTGCTCATTGCTGTGTTCCACAACTGTTTCAATGTAAGAAATTTGAATGACACTATGTTTTTGTTTTTATGTAGTTATTTCGAGTACATGAATGTGTAGGTTATGTTTTTCTTGTAGATACATGCTATTGCTGTCGATATACAGTACAATCGTTGCGTTCATTGAATTCGTTTGAGAAACTTGGGCTGTTATTCAAACACGGGTGTTCTATCCCTTATGTATACATATATATTTTGTATATAAAGAGTGTTTTTTGATAAAAGTCGCTGTTAACACTATATTGGTTTGCAGATGTAATGGGAACGTGCATAGCGTTTTGCATTTGTATGTGGAATATACTCATTTAATGGAATGCTATTGAATTGATTTTGAAGGTAAAAGGTAAAGATTTCCTTATAACACAACATTCGTACTATAGCACAACTGATACAAACTTCTTTACCCCAAAATTGCTTTTTACTTGGACAGCTTCTCACGAAATATGGAATATTATCAGTTATGTGAGCAGATTGTGGAACAAATATGTACAGTGTGTTGGGGAAGTTTGAACGTTAGAAATCTGGTACCTTAAGTTATATCATCAGTTCAATATTTTTCTATTACTTTCCTAGTATGTCTTAATATTTGCCTTTCAAAGAATATGCCATGTTTTCGTGATGAGATATCGGAAAAAAACATGTGCGTGTCCTTTAATTTTACTTTATAATCACCACAAGCTGTATTACCGACTACGGACATCTATAAAAGTAAGCGTATTGAACAGTGAAGAAGAACATGCTCATCGACTTTATACTTTAAATAAATACATAAATGCGTTTATCATATGATAATACACATATGCTACAGGTATAATATTTTTTGTGTGTGAATAGCCCACCAGTACTTTATTAGGACACACGATACAATGTCAACGATTTCTTTAACAGTGTAACATTTAGTTAATAACAATGTTTCGCCAATTAAGGTTTCAATAAGGACTTTCCAATTATGATTACTCTACACTAATGCCGTTAAAACATCATACAGTACATACAGGTTCTTTGTTATAAGCCTTTGAAAGAAGCAGATTTAAACTTAATTATTGTTTATAATTAAACATTACAATTCTAATGGTTGTTATCTTGAACAATAGCACCTTCGTTATGAAAACAGTTCGCAAACACATCCTGCTGTCTGGAATCTAGATCATTCTCATCTTTCTAGCATAATAATTGAAGTAGTGCATGTTTGATATATGTCAACGCGTTACATTGCCAAGTATAATTAGAGTTTTAAAGTTCAATGTGCTGCTTATGCAACCTTTTTTGTTAAATGAGATTTCGGCGGCCTGTAACTCATTAATTATGCATCGTGATAATTTAGAGCTATGAAATGACAGCATAAATTCTGATTTCAATGATTCTTCTGTTAGTTGACGGAATACGACGGCCCGCAAGTAATTCTTATTCTCGAAATAAAAATGAATATAACATTAACATAACCATTATTCATAAAGTTATTTTCGGGTAACACATAAACAACAGTCGTCCAAGGCAAAGCATATTTGGCATACATATATACAAAATTGTGTATGTGATATTCAAATTAACATTACGCAAATAATTCCCCCAATTATTGGGCAGTTACTATTAAGGTTATTGCTTCGTGGTTTAAAGCCCATATAGCGCTCAAAATCGTAAAATACAGTTAACACATAGAAAAATCAATGGCCAAAAATTCTACGCTAGATGTGCGCTGGTGACATAGATTTAACAAAATAAAAAATGCTCTAAATCTATAATCTATAATATCTAGCGTTTAAATTTTGGCTATTGCTATAAGGAACACTGATTGTTAATGTGTTAACTTTATTCATCGAAATAATTTACGAAATATTCGTTGATTTTGAGCGTTAGTTATATTTTACCCACCTGAAAACGAATTCACTTTTTTAATAAATGATATACAATCTAATAAACGTATGTTTACGTAGTCACGAATGGAACATCAATATACAAACAATCTGCGATTGAGCGCATACTATTTTCAAATGAGGTTGGGTGGAGGCTTCATGTCTTTGAAACCTTTTGCGGAAGATGTCACACTAAGATAATTCTTTATACAGGAACATCGCAACTATAGTGCGTTATCGTGAAATACATCTTATATTATTCCAGATTACCGATAATGCGCCGAGCACGAAAAAAATGCATTTCAGATAAAAAGTATGTCCTTTTGTTGATATGGGATTATTAGAAATGCCCATTTGAGCTTTGATAAAATATATTTCGCTCGAATAACCAGTATATTCAAAGACAATTAAATAGCAATCTAAAATACATTAGCTTTATGGCATTGACAACTCTATTTACATATATTTACATAATAAATTTTTTTCGCAAATGTTGTACACAAATGCAGTTATGAACAAACATCATCGTCTTGCTATTAAAAAATTATATTAATAAAAAGACGAATATACGCAGAATAATATATGCTTTGTTTGGTGGTCATACACGAACTTATATGAATCATCAAACATTCAATACAGATTGTACAATACTTACCAACTAACAAAATAAATGTTGCAGATTGGGCAATTAAATTAGAAATGTGAATAATAAATTTTATGTTGCATGGCTAATAAAGCAACATCATGCGTATACTAGATGCCAATTGAGTGCCTCTTATTTTATTGTATACACAGATAAATAAAGGTCCTATTTGATTGACAGCAATGCACTTTTCAAATACACAATTAACACAATTTTTTCCGACAATAGAGCCTAAATCATTCCTCAAGTGCTTCTAAGTAATTGAATTGTTCTGATTAGATAATTGATCACAACTCACAAATAACGTTAGTCACAGTTATGAACAAACTTAGCTTAATGGAAAATAGGCTTCTTAAATTAGACAAAATCGATAAAATTGAAATTGACATTGGCAAAATAGTAAAAAGTGTCACTTTGTCGAGGCTCCAATTAGTGACATTGAAACACAATTTTCTGCTGTTGATTCGAGAGTAATTGAATAGGAAAGAAGTCGGCAATTTGACGGCGATGAGTGTACGGAGCTAAAAACAAATTACACTGAACTTTCAACAAAAATGTCAGCCCAACAACATACATTTGAACCAATTTCTAAAGATTTTGACAAAATAAGGGCCGATAATAAGTCACTGTCCGACGAAGTTGTAGACCTGAAAGCTCGATCAATGNCAAATGGCGATGAAGAAATCAATGTTGTTTTGTGTGCAGAAGTTTTAACTCTCCATTAAAGTAAACCTAGTGGATACCTTAATATAACACTGTATTGGGCCTGGGAATGGGAATAATTTCTAGTCCTTAATTGCACGTCTTGCCTCGTCTAGGTCTGGATCATAAGAGACCGTGCAAAACATGCATAAACCCCACTTCCGCTAGAGTGAGGGTATAACCCGTACTTACTGTAACCGCCCGTACCGTACTGGATACGTCACAACATTCCCCCCAACTTAATGATAAAAAGGCCTTACCACGACTGGGGTTTTTTCTGCATGAGGGGGTCAGCAACTACAAGTCACTCCACAAAGATGGTCCCTCTACAGGATACGGGTTTCTCTCAATTTTTCACTACCTTAGCCCATGGTCAGGACTTTTCCAATCAGAGCTTCAAGCCCTAAATCTGGCCGTGTCTTCTTCGTCGCAAGTGTGCCTTGATTCTGTTGATTTCAACTCACGAGTCATAGATCCAATGACTTCTATAATACTGGTTTCATAGCGCCATGACTTCATAATGAGTCAAAGACCTTGATAAAGGCTTTATTCCGCACAGAGTAAGTACCCAACGAGTTATAAACCCAGCTGGGAACCACTAGATGAAGAACAGTGAGCTAAAAGCCCGGCTGACCTCTCATGCGACTGGAAGAGACGTTTCCCATTTTCTTGATACAGGTTTAATTCCGCACGCAGTAAGTACCCAGCGAGTTATAAACCCAGCTGAGAACCACTAGATGAAGACCAGTGAGCTAAAAGCCCGACTGACCTCTTATGTGACCTCCAATGTGACTGGAAGAGATGATTCCCGTTGGCCACCGAGATTCCTAACACATGTTCCACAGTAGTTCCCCGATACGCTGCCACCGCCTCGGCCACTGAGGATATCTGGCTGGGTGACGATAATCTGGATCCAGGTGCAGGGAAGTAAGGAGCATCCGTCTCCAGGAGAAGGCGACTATCATCAACTTTCTTCAATGCCGCAATCTGGTCCGGAGAGAATGTCCTCACCTTGTTTGTGAATCCAAAGTACGTCCCTGGGAACCTCTCTAGCCACCGATCCAGGACATACATGTTACCCGTGAAACAATGCAGATGTATTGGATGATTCGTCCGTACATACCTCTTCAGGACATGGAGGAGCAGAAAAAAACCAAATCATCCTCCATATCACGGAAGTGAATCACCAGCACATGCCTGTCTTCCAGGAACGACAGCATTCTTTCCAACATCTCGACCTGATATGCCCAGTATTTCATGGGCTCTGTGTGATCGATTCCCACCTCTCCAAAAACCGGCACGCGAGGATTGGCCAACAGAGTCTGGAACCGTTCCTCTGCCTGGTTCACCCGAGCCACGCTATAGCGTGCATGACGTGGATGAATGCCTACCCCAATGGAAATGCATTGCGGAATATCACGCAGGTGCTGATCCATTGGGTAAGTATCTGGGTTGCAGTAAATGGAGACGCCCCCTACGAGGGATGTTCGCCTTCTCTCCTCTACTGTAACTGCATCCTTCCATTCCCATTGCGGAAGCTGTAACCGTTACAATAACCTGTCAAAGTGGAAATGAGCGTCAAACGCCTCTGGATAACTGAGCTGGATTGGTATGGCCTCAGCAACTGGCTGTGCACCCTAAGGAGCCTGGAAGTTTTACAACCAATACGCCCTCTCTTCCTCCGACAAACTTGCAGCCAGGAGTAGCACTACCTTCCAGTGCAATAGCGCACCCACCGAGTTGCACGATTCCAAAGTGACTTTGTTAGGAATAGGCTCGTGAAGGAATTTACAAAACTCCTTCATAGCTGCCTCCTGCTGCTCCGAGATGGAAGTGTTGTCTATGTTGATAAACATCTTCTGCACCACCATAAACGCCACTAACTCATCCAGTGCAACCGCTTTCCCCAAAAGCCACCGTCCAGCCTGACTTAATGCGCTTCTTCTCCCTCCAAGTACTCGTTCATCAGGCGGATCCAGTGTTTCGCTGAATATGGAAGGGATGTGTGTATAGAAAGCATGGGCTTTCAAGTACTTGGCCTCTTCCATACATCCTGGCACCCAGCATGTCCTTTCCTTTCCTCGACTCCGGCGTTTCTTTTTCACTTCCCGTCACTCTTCAGCCTTCTCTTTGGCTTTGGCAAGGAGCTCGCTCGTCTTGGCCCTTTTCAACACGGGCATGGAAATCAACAAATCCTCTGTCATAGCTGGAATCGTCCTTTTTAAAATTCCTACTGGGTGCTCCGGGTTCTTGACCTGTACCCAGCGAACGGGCTTCACCACATCTCGACGACTACAAGTCTTCGGACGTGCATCCGCCCACTGGACCCGATGAGACCAGTCCTCAGAAGAGCCACAGGCCTCTTCTGATCTAGCGCTTTTTCCCGTCTGTCGAGCTGACATTGATGTAACTTCTCGGGTGGAACTTCAAGCCCCAACCGCTGAAGTGTCCTGTGCCCCGGAAGTGAGGTTATGGGTTGAAATACAAGTCGCAACCGTGGTTTCCACTTCCATGGGCATGGCCTCTGTAGTTGTAGGAGCTGTCTCGAGGGTACTCCGGGTCGGACTAAAAGACTCGACCTGAGCTTTCCTTCTGTCTGGAGCATGAGGAGAATACTTGAGGAGTCGTGGCGACCTTCGAGGGCTGACTGTAATGTTGCTGTGAACAGGTGAGGCTAACATCTTGACCTCCTCAACATCCTCGTAGTCGAGGGCTTCTTTCTCCCCAACTAACTCCAACAAGTCTGATCCTGTTTTGTACCGGAAATCGCTCCTTCCCTTTGTTGGATCGTAATCCTGTTCTTTCGGTGGAGGCAACTCTGGGAGTCTCCATATGTTGGAACTAATCCAACCTCGGTTCACGAGCTGGTACATCTCCAGAGATCGGGCAGCTTCCTTCAGCCAAGCGGTAACATTCTTTGTGTTCCTCCGTCCCGGCTGGTTGGACTGTGCTTTCATTATGGATACCATCCGGCTAACCACCCCCAACATACGCTCCACTTCTGGTCTGCCCCCACAGCAACTTGGACACAATGCCAGCTTTTTTAAAAAGTCTCCTGCAGGCTTATACACCTGACCACGGCTAAGGTAGTCTTCCGCTGTCAACATAAAATCTTTATTTCCTGACGCCATATCTGCTGTTTAGATCTGAAAGAGAAGTAACAAATTAGAACCTAATCTTAATGCTTACAGGCCCTGCACTTGTATTTGTCAATTTCAAGCGCCTCTGTCGCCGTTACATTGACACATGATCCGTGATACCATTCCTCACAAAAATCACACTGTATCATGAATCTACCGCTACACGGCTTCCTGCAAACACATTACTCTTTAGTGTCCTCTACACTTTCTTGTTCTGGAGTTACGGATGTCTCTCCCCTTTTAAGTTTGGCAACCCATTCTGGGAGACTCCGGTCCTTACATGGCATCATCCTATCATGGTTAACTATTGATACCGAATTGCGCAAGCGTACCTGATACAGGTACGCCGACAATTTCTTTACGATAACCGCTGGAATTTCCAAGGAGAACACAACTTGCGAGACTTGCCCTTGAGAGTTGCAGTATCTAAAAGATATATTGCATCTCATACCGAATATGGGCGCTGTAAAATCCGTAGATCATAACAGTGCTTCATGCGTTTTGGAGAAGTCTCTAAGGTAGACCTTGCTGACACATGAGCTATCTTCATGGTTTTAACCAAATCCGCCACGTAAGCATCACAGTCCTCGTGTTTATCATGAACATTCGGAAACATGAGTTGTGCTGGAGTGGTAACTTTTCGACCCAACATGAGCATGTTCGGGGTAAAACCAGTACTCCGGTAAACTGAGGCTCGTATTGCTCCAGCTATCTGTTGCACATGCAGATCCCATTTATTCTGAGATTTCCCCAAGAAACACCTCACAGCGTCCATCAATGTCCTATTAAAACGTTCCACTTGTCCATTTGCAGAAGGCCTATAAGGCGTCGTTCTTGCCTTATGGATATGGAGAGCTTTACACAACGCTTCAAACAGTTTACTTTCGAAATTTCGCCCCTGATCAGAGAATAACTGGAAAGGAAACCCAAATCGCCAGAAAAACTCATCGACTGCTGCCCGTGCAGTTATTTCCGCTTTCTGTAAGGGTGGTGGTATGCATTCCACCCATTAAGAAATTGGTCTACCATCATCAGGCAGTGTTCATTGCCTCGCTCGGTCTTGGGTAAAGGGCCAATGAAATCAATGTGCACTCTCTCCATTGGGGCTCCCGCCTGATACATAGTCAATGGGACCCTACCATAGTGTTTGTTCTTCTTATTCTTGTTGCACACAGGGCACGTAAGCACAAAGGTTTCCGTATCTCTGGACAATCTTACCCAGAAAAACTTTTCCTTGAACTTTACCTGATCGGTTCGCACTGTAAACATTCGTCCCAACAAATAATGCCGGAAATGTCTGGTAAATCTTACAATGCTAAAAAATTCCTTCCTGGTTGTGCAATACTTTCGCTGTTCCGGAGCTAAAGTCAGACTGCTATAAGCAATCACTCTTTCTTCCCCATTTTGCAACTTGATAAGCTCCGCCCCGATTGCAATGTCTGANTTGTTCTAGCCACACCTTGATGACCTGATGATGGTATATTGTGGTGCCACACCAACGTCTGTTCTTGAAGGCTATTTGGTACCACTAGTTCAAGATCTTTGCTATTCAGCTTCATTTTAAATAAGACACCATCCACCAGCTGGAACAATTCTTTATTTACCCAGTAGTACTTGGCTTCTTGACTGGCGAGGAATAGAACTCCTTCATCAGGCCCTTTGCTCTTTAACAACCACTCAATGATAATGGTCAAATCTGTATCCTTGCTCTGCTCCACTTATAGTTCTCCCAAGGTTGAGCCCCAACACGAAGGTGTTTCCGCTGTACTTTCCTGCATCACCTTTATGTCACACACTTTGGCACACTGATCACCCACGGTGATGATATCAAAATGCACATCACTAAGTCCTAAATCCTCACTATGCACTAAAACATTGTCTTTGGCTTGCACACTGAAGCTGGAACTTGCACTGTAAACAGCTGTCACCGAAACATTGCTTTCCCGGTCATTTGCCAAATTGGACAATTTAACTGCACCATCCACGTCTTCAGTGAAACCACCCCATTGTTCATCAGCACGTTTGCAGTAATGACAACCCCCGCATGGCAAGTGCTCTGGTCGAATACCCACTACGTTAAACGAACAGGGAACCAGATCGTCNTTCTCTTACGATCCAGACTTTGACGAGCGAAGACGTGCTTTTAAGGACTAGTAAGTATTCCAATTCCCAGGCCCAATACAGTGTTATATAAAGGCATCCACTAGGTTTACTTTATTGTACTTCGTGAGACAACAAAACTGTTGGTCATTCCGAAACCCATGCGAACATGCTCGAACAACCGATATTTGGTCACACACGCCGTCTTCTTTCGGTCTTCCGGATTTACCAGAACCTGCAAATAAGCGGAGTTTGCATCCAATTTGGAAAACCACAGGTTTCCCGCTAAGGTGTCCAGGCACTCCTCAATCAGTGGTAATGGAAATGTATCTTTAACGGTCACCTCATTCAAGACTCTGTAGTCGATACACCACCTGACCGAACCATCTCTTTTCCATATGAGAACTGGCGATGACGCCAATTCTGAAACAGACACTTGAATGACGCCTGCATCTAGCATTTGTCTTAAATGCCCTTCTTCCTCATTTGTAAAACAAGCCGGTGTTCGTCTCATGCGCTGCTTAATTGGCTTTGCATCTCCGGTATCAATTTTGTGGTCGATGTCAGTAAATGTTCCTAAATCGAAATCATTTTGTGCAAAAACATCTTGGTATTCCGATAATCACGCATGCAATTGCTGGCTTTGTTCTTCATTGAGGTACGTAATTGAAGTTTCATAAAGACCTTGAAGATGTTCTGGAAAGCTAGTATCAGATTTCCCGACTGTTTCTGGTGTTGGGATGAGAACAAGATCCCATCCTCGTCGCCATTAATGTGAAAATACTGAGCTCAGGCCGGGGATTGAACCCACGACCTCTAGAGTGATAGTCAGACACTTTAACCACGTCGCAAAAGTGCTAGCCCAACAGCATGGCTGTTGGAAGTGACCTTATTTCACTACAACCGTATGATGGCATTTTGCCATGCTTTTTAAAAAGTGTTCAGTACATATAAAGATGATTTTTTGTGGAAGCAAGATCTCTGTAACTCATTGATGGATTTGCCTGTGTCCAAAGATTAGTGTGCATCAGTATTTGTATCCCATCTAGTTTGTAAAATAATAATTTGCAGAATCTATACAAAAAAACACACATAATTATTTTATTAATAACACTTTTGTTTAAAAAGAAATCTAGAGTGTGTGCAACCTGTTTGTAATTGTATCTTGAGAAATAACATATATCTGTATAATAGTTTAGCAAGCAATGTGATCTCCATTTCTAGAATTACCAGTTCACAATTATAAAACAAAAGAAATAAAAACAAGCAAATTCGTTGAATTGATATCCCCCGCCACATACATTTTGTTTAAGGATTGGTGCGAATCGGACGGATTAACATACTGACAGATGGACGGACGGACAACACCAATTCTGTATCCCTCCGCCTTTTGCAGGGGAAAATTATCAGATAAAAAGGGTCATAACTCTGTTATTAACAGATGGTGTACAATGTTATTTGGCGTGCATCATCCTCTTATCCATATATACTCATACAAAGTTTCAATGAAATCAGCCAAAGCACTTCCAAGATATGGCTCCGGACACAAAAGTGCCATACGGATGGAAGGACAGACGGACAACGCCAAAACAATATCCCTCCGCCTATGGCGGGGGATAAAAAATGCAGTCAAACTAATACACTGCACATTTAAAGGGATTCAAATTAAATAAAGGCACTGGAGGGAAGTGGCATAGGAATATAAAATCAGAAATTCAAATATAAGTTTTTGGAGTTGAAACAACCATCATGTGCATAAACACATGTCCATTTTTTTTTTAGTTTAGAACAAAAAATTTTGGGACAAAATCTTCTTGCCAAATTTCATGAAGATCGGGCAATAAATGTGAGGACAAAGGTGGTCAGAAGTTATATCTTCAATTTGCATGACCCAGCTTTGAACAGTTGGAATAGATACGAGCCTCACTCTGTAAAAAGGGGGTTTAATGCATGTGTGTAAAGTGTTGTCCCAGATTAGCCTGTGCAGTCGCCCTGTAACCCCCTGTTCACAGAGCGAGACTCATAATTATCATTGGGGCAAATGACATAACCCTGTTGCATGAAGATTGATCAATAAATGTGACCTTTAGTGTCATTATTTATTTTTCCTAAATTTGAAGCTAGCAAGAACATAACAAATACATACATAATAAGATATAAAAATAAAATAACTTTTTATTTAAAAACCAACATGGTTACAGAGAAAACGTTCAACAATACTAACATTTGATTTAAAACATATATGTATGCTTTTAAGAAGTTTCTTGTTAAAGCTCGAGATCTAGCCAAACACAAAAGCATTCGGCCAACAAAATTATGTCTTGCATGATGATCAGTAAAAACTATGCCCTCAAGCAGAACATACTTGCATACCATACTACCAAACAACACATGTTTAAATATTAATATGGGTGTTTTTAGACCAGTAAAAAACTGCAAGTCTCACATGTAAGAATGACTCTTTAACGGTTTCCTGAGGCTGCAACCACCAGGATTCATTATGACAAATAAACAAGAAACGTTTGCCTCAGAAAATGATATTTGATAATCTGAAATGAATAAGATTTGTTATAGCTCGCTATCACAAACCTGATACTAGAGAACTCCCATGAGCATCAATACATGACTGAATTACGTCCAATATTCCTACTCTCAATTGTTTGTGCACATGTTTCTCGTAAGATAATGACCATATTCAATCAGATTCCCATACCAAAATTAATATATTCATCATAGCAGAATTGTAAGCATAAAGGAATGTTAAAAGTTAATTTTGACAAGCTTAAAAACTGTTTTTTCAAATATAAAAAAATAAAGCAACATCAATTTATGCTAACATTATATGTAGTCATGGTACATATAAATGTCCTATGTCATCAATTTGATGTTAAGTTTAAACTCTATCTCTACCTAGAAAACATAGAAACTATGGCAACCAAACTTATTTTTTAAACAAAGTAACAGCATAGCTACATAAGATTTTACAGTCAACTTGCTTGTAAAACACAACAAGCTAGTAAAAATATACATAATATTTAGAAAGAGTATTGTAATTATGCATCACACAATATTAAATGTAGCTAAAAAAGAAATATTGTTAAAAATAAACACAAAGACAATCAACAACAAATAAAAAGAAAACTCCAGGTCATTACAAAACAAAAGAATAGCATGTGTACAAAAGAGATCAGCTATTATTAATATCTATGGCACATCTAAATAACTACTCTGAAATAGTAAAAACAAAACAATTGAGAGTTATTTTTATATGGATTTCTACTTTATCAAAATGCAACTAGTTTATCATTTTAACTACCGGTAGTTGGAACTTTTTCTATGTTTTTTTTTTCATTAAGTTTTAACTTCAATTTAAAATCCCATAACAAAGAACAAAATCGAAGATATACATAATTCCTCATAACAATTGTAATATTAAAAATCGAAACTAGAAACGTGTCACAGACAACGATGCCCCCACAATACATTTTTTTACAAAGATAAATCCGCTCACAATTCTACAGAACACAAACAAACGGTCATAATTGAACCAAAACTGGTCAGACTAAAACATTCCTTTCATTCAGACGAGTTAAAAACTCAAAAGTTTAGGAACTGATAGTGCAAAAAAAAACAAAAACAAAGGGCATCAATTCTGCCAAAACTTGCCACAACAAAAATTCCATTCTTTTCTATCATTTACACATTCAAATGTGAGTTTCAGCGAGATCTACCCAATCGTTAAAAAGGAGTTGAATACACAACATTATGAGACTATATATTCAATAAAGGAAAAAACAGACAAGGGCTATTATTTTGCCAAAACTCTAGGCCAAACAAAATTCCTTTCCTAACTATATTTACACATTATGGTTCTTAAACTGTGAAAGTTTCAGCCGGACCCAAACAGTAGTTAAAGAGAAGTTGAAAACATACAATTTTGGGACTATATATTCCATAATAAAATAACAAACAGACTTAGGGCGATAATTCTGCAAAAACGTCATCCCAGCCCAAATTCCTTTTTTAAGATCATCTACACACTTGTGTCATTCAAACTCTAAAAAATTGAGCAAAATTCAGCCAGAAGTAAAAGAGGATGTGAAAACACAAAGTTTTGGTATTTTATATGTTTTAGTGGAAAAAAAGACAAATAGCAATATTTCTGCCCAGACTCATAGCAGCCAAAAAAAATATATTCTTTACGATCATCTATACATTAAGGCCATTCAACTGTAAAAGTTTGCACGGGATCCACACAGTATTTTAAGGAGATGAAAACACAAGCTTTGGGACACACAGATGTACATATGGATGTACGTACAGACAGGCAAGTACAATGCTTTTATGCCTCCATAGGGGCATACAAAACAAATGAGTTATTTTTGTACAGATCTCTGCTCTTATCAAAAGGCAATAGGTATACCATTTGAACAAGTTGAAAGTTTGAAGGGGGGGGGGGTCAATATGTATAATAGTCCATAATTAATCCTATAACAAAGTATTTACGAAATCACAGACAAACAAAATTCATTTAAATAAATGAAAATTGTACTAAAAATCATATCAAAGTCTTCAAAATAGTACAGACAAAACAGATAAATTGTGTACACTATACCACATAACCTGCATGCAGAAACATATGATTTTATCAAGAAAATGTACATAGTACATGTTGCATAACAGCAATACATGTATACAACATAACAATCAAAGAGGCACTTATAAATTAACACAATAGAATCATTGAGCATCTTATTGCAGTCAGTAGACACTTGTTTCCCAGGGTAATGATCTTGTGATTCTGAGAGACAGCTGTGACGTACAGTTCATAACGTTTGGGATCAGCGAGTCAGGATTTCACATGATATTCTTGTAGTCATTCCACAGGCTGTAAAGAAATCAATGGAACTAAATTCGTTCAGGTCATTAAAGAACTTGTTGTTATTTATACATAATACCATGACATAAATGTCAACATGAAGTAATTACAAAATACTAAAAAAATCAGATTAGAGTTATTGCATGCAAATGTCATCTGAAATGTGAAAGTACAAAAAGAAGCAAAATTCTGCTCAATTGCTTAGCTTAGCCCTTTGCATGCTGGGTAATTTGTCTTCTGCTAAAATGTCGTCTGCTGAATTTCTAAAATTAGCATTTTCTTCGATTTTTTTCAAAGAATACTATCAGAATAGCAAACAGTTTGGATCCTGATGAGACGCCACGTTCTGTGGCGTCTCATCTGGATCCAAACTGTTTGCAAAAACCTTCAAAATCCGGTTCCAGCACTCAAAGGGTTAGTGTTATGGAACAGTTCAAATTAGTCAGTGACCTCACACCATTACCAAAAGACACATGTGTGAAGTTTTAAGTGAATACCTGCAGAAGATACAGTGATAAACAAGATGTTGCACGTTTACCTTAACTTGAGCATTACGCAATGCTTACAAATTGGTGAGTAGTATAGCTTGAACTGTTCTATGAACATTTAAACTCAAATCAGAGTTATCTAACTTTGTCTTACGACTGAGTGTACTCCTGGTTTCCAGGATGGGCCTCTATTATTTCTTTGACCCTCTGTGACGGCTTCAATCCATGTTTCTCAGCGCGTGCCCATCTCTCCAGCCGCGTGATACCTGAAACACCATCATGGCAGTTCAAAACTAATTTAAATTACTTGTGAACTGAGCAATAAAAACTATCAGTTTAACAAATCAAGCGAGAATTTATTATATGGGAACAATATAAAAACAAGCTAAATTGCAATGCAACCTTTCTATTTCCTAAGTTTCATCAAAGTTGGTCAATGCAAACTTAAGTTATTGACCGGAAAACGCCTGTTAATTTCTTTTTTTCCCTTTCTTTTGGTAACAGTGACATTGACTGAATGGCTCCAAAGCAATCCAAAGATAGGTCATCCTGTAAGCTACCAACAAACAAAATGTCAGTACAATATCTCTATCCAAACTCTTCTGTTTTTAACATACACTGTTGCTATTTTTTAGTAACATTGACCATGAGAGTGACCCAACATGCTCCAAATACAATCCCAAGCTCTCCATGCAAGCTTGCTATTTACAAAGTTTTATCAAGATAAGTCCAAGCACACTAAAGTTACTGACCAGAAATCACCTGTTTGAAACTGCCTGCCCACCACACCCCAATCTTATAACCAGGCTTTTCTATTTTGTTGAAAACTCGGTTAAACATTTGGAAAGTATTGAGGTTTAATATGGTCCCAAAATGACCCTTTAGGTATATGAAAAACCAGTAAACATTAAATGTCTGCAGCATTAGACAAATAATTTAAGCAATGTTCTTTGTAATTCTTACCTAATATGACTATGAGTATACAATTCTATGAGACATGAACAACAACTTAAACCTACCCATGCTGGGGCCATACTCCCAATCTAGATCAAACTCTTTGAGGACAGCAAGATCATCATCATGGGTTGGAAGATTATCATCAAGGGTTGCTTTGCTGGTAGAGGCAGCAACATCTTCTGTAAAGACATATGTCAAATTTTAATGTCTTTCTTTAAATTTACTTCCAATGCTTTTAACAGAACATTAATCTTTCAAACATTTCAAATATGTTCAAATTGTTAATAACAAATTGTACTTGATTCAGCTATTGCTGTCATATCATCGGAATTATGAAGTAAAAACATGAGCACAGGAAGTGATGTCCGGCACAAAATCTTCTTTTTAGAAGGAGTGCTGTATCGGAAGAAGAAGAAATGTAGTTGTAAATCCATCTCATTAAATTAGAAGTGAGGAACAATTGGATGCCGTACTGAACAGTCTTGTTCTGGGTTTAGGAAGACCTGCAATTTCCATCATATGCATATTAATATAAAAATAAAAAGTTGTGAACTTAAAATGTCACAAAATTTCTCATTCAACATGCTTGCATACCTGTCAATCACTGTGCGTAAACTGATTCTCAATGCGGAACCTCAAATGAAAGCTTTCTTTCTTTGTTTATTTTCTTCTCTTTTTTCTTTTCATTTTTTTTAAATTGAGAAAAATGTTATACAAAATCTGGTTGCGAATTATAGTACCGTTTTCCTGTACCAACTTCAAATACAGCGATTGGTGTATAGCAGATTTTAGTGAGTAACGGATAGATTAAAAGTTTTTTTGCAAAATACTTTTATTTATGTTAAGATTTATAGTTTTCTATAAATTGAATACAAAAAGCTTACCATTGTTCAGTCGATTCATGTTCTTGTTGACATGTGTCAATGTTAACAACTGATTCTTTTTTCGTAAGCAAAACAAGGTCATGTTATGTACGCACCTTTTTTGTGATGAAAGGAAAAGAAAAGACGTATGGTTTCTTAAATTTTGCAGATTTTGTTTGGTAAACATAATGTCCATTGATGTAATATTTTAGTAAAATGTGTCCTTTACAAAAGTAAGAATGCTTAGAAACCAAATTGATGCGTACCATATACAATGAGCATAAAAGCTGCAAATCGTGATTTCGTGAATAACGGACATGTGGTGACCCATATTCAGGAATGTGTGGATTGTCCCAAACTACATATAAACTCAATTGAAGAAGTCCAATACACAGGTGGTTAGCGTGTGGCTATGATATTTATTAGTAAAAACAACATTTTGAATGAAAAATAATCAAATAATAATTAAAAATCGATTTCTCTGAAAACATATTTTTCACTATCAAATATATATATAACAAGATAATCAACTCAAAATAACCCGAATAGATGGTGCATCGCTTTGAACAGCCATTACTTCATCAATTATGCAGCGATTTCCATGAAATCGGTCTTAATACTCTTATTGAACACAGAAATGAATTTCCTTTCTGGAAATATAAATATCTTTAAATATTTTTCACAAATGCTGGGTCAAATTTTAAGAAATAACACGATACACATGTAATCTGATAAAGACCTAAGCAATCCGGTAGTGACTGAATCAGTGTACCATGAAATACGCGCTGTAATCAAATAATTGTTGTCAGAAACTTAAAACCGCTGGCATGTTTCAATTAAAAAGACATTTGTCTTTCGAGGTTTAATGGTTTAATTACTGAATGCATGGTGTTTACGTTGAAATGAGACTCAAAGTTCTTAGCTATCCGTTATACACCAATGACTGTACCTGATACTGATAGAGGAAACACGCTGATACTGTAGTCATAGTCCAAAACATTGGCGAAAACGCCTTCTTGTCAAAGTTCAAACCTTATAACCGGTTAGAATATGGGTTTGCAGTGTAAATGTAAGTGTAGGTCCATAATGGACAGAAGTCTAAGTAGGGGTTTGACTGAACCGACAATGTCCGAACACCATCTTTATCCGAATAATTACACGCTTTAACCCATTTCTTCAACGACGTTATATTTACTCACTTGTTGTTTTCGCGTTTGTTTCATGCTTTGCCTGCTTGGTCTTTTTGTATGACGTTGTAATCAAACTGTTGTTTATTGACATTTTTAAGGACATAACCTTAAATTAATCAAACTGAAAGAGATGCTAAAATATATTGTTGCGCAATGTTGGCGTTCTATATACATAGATGGTGACGTCACTGCGTGATTGTCAGTAAGACCGGTGTGCGTTCTATACATAGATGGTGACGTCACTGCGTTATTGTCAGTATGTCAGTATGTCAAGTATGACCGGTGTATACACAATGGACCGGTGTGTACACAATGCAATGTTGGTATATGCTCGATTATCGTTTTGTCAAGTTACTCGATTACTGTAACGGTACAAGCATGGACAATTTCGATACAGGGCCGAAGCAAAACCCGATCAATCAGAAATCTCACTTTGTGACTGTCAAAGAAGACACACAAATCAAGTTTATAAGGTTTGACTCATTGTATAGTTTATTTAAAAGCTCGTATAAGGAAAGGAATTCTCATGTATGCATTTCGTTGTAATACATTGCACTGTTTCGGATGCTGATTTTCGGATTATCGATAGGTTACAAACTACTATGTTTGTTTCAGACTCTGAATATTGTTATTTTTTAGCAGTTAAACTGCAGTTGTTTTAATTTTCGATCCCATATAACATACGTTTTTCTGAAAAAGGCTTATGATGGTTAATTCTGTGTGTGTGTATGTGTGTTTTTTAATGTAAGCCGAGTTTATTTTTATGGCCCCTCTAGTAGGTATCGGGTCGTTTCGCCCTAATACCTGTTCGCCCTCAGTCACCCTGAGTCATTTTGCCCTGGGTCGTTTCGCCCTTATTTTATTGTAATATTATATTATGGTTTTGTAAATGTGTTTTTGATCTGAATTGTATTTGTTTAACATATATGTGAAACTCAGACACAAATGTAATTATTGCGCAATTATCCATTTGATTTTAATTGCAATTAACAGAAACATTATGTTACAAACTAAGTATCACAATTATTTAGTTAGGTATGATAAGTTGATTTGCCAAAAAAAATAATTGATAGTAATGTTGATGTCCTGACATAATAATTTCCGGACCATTTACAATAATCCAACAAACTTAGATCGAAAGAAGTTTGATCAGATGATTGGCTAATTAATAGCATAGAAACATTAAAAGAAGACATTATAAAGGAGTTATATTGTTGTTATAAACTATAAACTCTTTATAAAAACTAGGGACAAACGACCCAGGCAGAACGGGAATTAGGGTGAAACGACCCAGGGCGAACGGGTATTAGGGCGAAACGACTGAGGGGCGAACAGGTATTAGGGCGAAACGATCCGGTTTCCTTCTAGTACAAGTTGTACTGCTGGCTGTTTCAGAGATGCTGTTGGTGCTGCCCTCTCTGTTGAGGTATCTGCCATTGAAGACAAGCAGCTGCTGTGTCTGGATGCCCCGGCATGTCAAGGTATGATTGTTCTCGCTTTGGACACTTTAGCTTTGCTGCATTAAGCACAAAACTTTTCTATCAAAACAAGTTTGGCCTTTGTGAATATTAAGTTACTTCTGTTATTGGTATTATTCGCCAAACCGCTGAATAGTTAGAAAGACACTCCCGTGGTGTTGTTTTGGTCAAATTTGGGGCAGTTATTCAGCCTCATTTCCAATGGCAAAATTCTATATTTTTTCCAAATGACTGCCTAAAATTCATTTTTTTTTGTAAATATACATGCAACATTTAGTTAAAATCCCTATGTAGCTGTAAGGTTTGAACCTTAGTAAATGTTGAAAATTGAATTTTGCAAAAAAATAAAATACACTGTCCAATATATATAAATTTCCCAATTTAATTAAAATGACGTGATTTTCCTAATAAAAAAGGGCTCCGGCCCCATTCCCAAACTGCTGAAAAAAAAACCCACTGCACTCCAAAAATATCTCTTATCTCACCGTTCTCCAAATATAACTCTTATGCCCAACTCGGAATTCCTGTGCGCCTGTTAAAGGTTTAACAAAAAATTCACCAAAGATAATATGATTTACTATTTTTGTAAACACATCTTAAAAAAGAGTTTTTGTTCATTTTTAGCGTGTTTTTTTATTACATGATCTATCACTATCCACCATCTACAACCAGGTAACTTAATTTGGCAAAATTAATGAAAATTTATTAAAATTTCAACATTTGTCTACACATAAATGGTCACAGTCTAATGAGACTTTCCAATGCGAATATGTTTCACTTCGTGTTCAACTTCCCATTTATAAGACTAAGTACTAGTCTTTTGATAGATAGTTATGCCTGTTTGTCCTGTTGTATAGTTTGGTGTTGTAGGGGTCATCTTAAAAGGATTAAGGGAGGGGTCGTAATGTGCATGGGTAAGAGCCAGCGGCCAGTTAAGCTCAGTTGGAAGAGCACTGTGCTAGTGTTGCGGCGGTCATGGGTTATAGCCTCACTAAGGCATACCTTAATCCTAAGTTTATTTAATGTTGTCAGAAATAAAAGACAGTAGTGCTAAGAACTCGGCCTAAACAGTTAAAAGAAGGAGCAGTGTAGTGTGCCATGGTAAGAATCAGCCGCCCGGTGAGCTCTTGTTAGCAGTTCTAGTGTTCCGGAAGTCATTGGTTTAAGAGCCCTGCACTTCCCCCCCCCCTGGTCAAAGATCAAGGTCACACTTGGAGGTTTAAGGTCAAAATGGCAATTGTACACTTAGGAATCGCATTTACTGTTGGCAACATGCTCAATGTCAGTGTCCAAAAATGTGTTGTGGAGACGTTGGTGTCTTTTTCATATGTAGTATCAAGTATGCTATGTTTTGAGTATCCACATGCTAGAATTTGTGGATATGTTTGTACACATTTACTCTTTTAGGGTTCCTTCGTGACTTTACTTTTGTCATGTTGTGTTATGCCAATATAAGGGTTTTACAACCATTTAACGGATTAAACTACATAAACATGTATAATTATGTATCAAACATTTACTATGACATGTCAAACATTTACTAAAGCTATGAAAATATTAATTTTAGGGCTGTCTGGACTCCAATGGAAACAGAAGCATGGCTGTTCCGTGAATTTCATTTTGGCTGACCAACACGACATACAGAGCATCAGGCAAAGTGCTGAAGCTTCAGGAATGCATGTTTCTGATTGGTCACTGGATTCAAGTCATGTGACAGGCCAGCACCCAATCAGAGCGCAGGAAAAAAGTGAGCTACATCTGTGTACCTTTTCTCCACAGACCGTCCTCCATGAGAAACCTTTTGACTTTGTGTAGGTGATTATTAAAATTTTATTTAAAAAAAAAACTGGCATAAATTGTTATCATTAAATGCAACAACAACATTTATTACACATTATTTGTGTGTGTGTTTTATGTAATTGCATGTATGTGCAGTGTTAAGGTATTGATTGTTTACCTTGTTTTAGCTCACCTGAGTACAAAGTGCTCAAGGTGAGCTATTGTGGTCTGTCTATGTGCACCGTTCGTCATTGTCATTTTATGCAGGTTTAAGTTAATTTTCAATCAAGAGGAAACACATTTTGCTCAATATTGATGAAACTTGGTCACATTTTTTATCTTGACAATATGCAGTGCAATTTGCCATTTCAATCCCGATTACACGTGTTTAAAAACCTAGGTCTGCACATTAAATCTTTGGGAAATCTTGTAACCACTAGAAGCCACAAAATGGTTTTTTGATAAAACTTGGTCAGAATGTTTATGTTGACAATATCTGGGCTAAGTTACAATATGTGTCACATGTGTCCAAAAACAAGGTCACCATATGTAACCTTAGAAAAACCTTTATGCCATACAAGAAGCTAAATTATGGACTCAATCTTGATGAAAGTGGTCAGAATGCTTATCTTGACAATATCTAGGCCTAGTTCAAACCTAGGTTGAGTGTTTCCAATAAAGGTCACTATGTCAATTGTTAGGAAAACCATATTGCCACTGTCAACGACACACATATGACTGAATCTTGATAAAGATCAAAATTTTTATCTTGACAATATCAAGGGGATGTTTGAAATTGGGTCAAGTGGGGTCAAAAACTTGGTCAGCTGGTAAAGACTTAGACAAGTGGTGTACCTTGAACTCTGCTTAACTCATAAGGCTCATCATGGCTATCTTGTTTAGTATAAAGTATGTTTAGTACGTTGTTCTAAGCTTTACAAAGCATATTGGATTACCTGTATGCACAGTCACAACATAATTTGTTCTTGAGTTTTCATTGTATACCATATTTCATCTGATCTTTTTCATCATATGCTTTAAAATGACAAATGGCTTCTAACTTAATGAAAACATGCTGATCAATCCTCAATTTTTCTTATACTGATGTGATGTCAGTTGACATTGACATCCTCATTACCAGAAAACCACATTGTTAGATAATGCATTGTGCATAATTACCCAATATTTGACAGCTATCATATAAATGCCTGTTTGTACACCATTACCAGGTTTCTCCACCCCAAGCAGAACCTGTCCCAGTACACGGACGCCTTGTTCACCAGTATCCGCCACAATGCTCTAGTCTGCATACAGGTCAGGTATACCAGAATATTATTGGAAAATCTTCAATGATCTGAAAATAGTCTTAATATAAATTGGTTCAAAACATATATCCTGCCTGGAAATTGATGGGTTATCCTCTGTGGTTTGCTACAAAGTAGCCTATGTTATTTTATTTACCAATTCAGAGAAAACTCGCACTGTGCATTCTAGTTTAAGTGTTGATTTTGTGTAAACAGCTTTAAGCAGAAATACTTCTTCAAGTTCTTACCGGTATGTGAATTCTCATATGTTTATCTACAGTGAGAAAAATTATGAAGCATTTTCCTCATGTCAAAGTCATCAATGTATGTTTTGTGTTTATGGTGGCTACATTGAGTTGAGAAGCGATAAAAGAGACCAGACTTGCTGTTATTTAGTGTAAACCTATTTATTTTTCAAGCTCGATTGCATCGAAAGCCTAGGCTTATTGAAAAGCTCTCGGGTCCGTTTCAAGGGTAGAACCATTACTTGGTGTCTTTGTTGGAGATCTAAAGAACGCTCCAACAATGGGAATCAAACCTGTGACATCCCGGTGGTAAAGGGGACAGCATATCCACACTGTTTAAATATATGAAAGATGTAAACATTCCAAGACATTGCTTTGTTTTTCATTGCTTATTTAACAATTATTTGGCATATTTTGATGTGTAGGTAGTAAACTCTGGTTTAACCCTTTGAGTGCTGGAACCGGATTTTGAAGGTTTTTGCAAACAGTTTGGATCCAGATGAGACGCCACAGAACGTGGCGTCTCATCAGGATCCAAACTGTTTGCTATTTTGATAGTGGTCTTAGAAAATAAATCAAAGAAAATGCTAATTTAAAAAATTTGGCAGACAACATTTTAGCAGACGACAAAATTCCCAGCATGCAAAGGGTTAACAGCCTCACTCTTGATTGACAATTTTTTTATTTGCTAATACGCAACAGATATGCAAACATTATTTTGTTTTAACATGTCTGACAAATCTCTTTGCATTTTGATTTATATCAAAACGTTATGCTCAGAATCGGGAAAAATGTTTTCGTTTATTTTTTCATGAAAAGTTTTATTTATTTTTTGTTTTGAAATATTAGCACAGATCTTTTTTGGTGGAATTTCAATAACAGTGATTGAAATAAGCAGACTGTCGCAAGCCGTGCACTGTTAAATTTGAACCAATCTTTTTATGGTTCTCTGTTTTATTTAGGCGGGCTTAAAACATTGTCTTGGTATAAAAAAATACAAATGCATACAAGAATTCAGGCTTGCTTTGTCAAGCAGATTATTTTGATGATTATAATAAAGGACCTAAGTAAACTAATTGTGTTTACCCAACAGCACCACGACATGGCGAGCCAGTGTATAAGATCTCCACACCTGATAGAGCGCCAGTTGCAGGCATATGTACAGAAGACTGAGTACTGTAGGGAGATGGCCATGAGGATTCTCATTGGAGATCTGGCCAGGTACTAGCATCATCTTACTTACTTAGTTATACCTCCCCCAGTATGGAGTAAAGGGGAGGTATACTGGAATCACCATGGACTTCTGTCAGTATGTCTGTCTGTAGACCAAACCTTGTTCAAAGGCATTCTCTTACACATTTAGCCTACAACATTCACATTGTTCTTTTTTATATATGACGTGTTGGATGTGTGATTCTTATTGTCCTATGTTGAAAATTATGGTAACTACAGACTTAATCCAGATGTGTCATATTTGGAATGTAAGAATATATATTGGCCCTCTACTTATTTTGGTATAATCCCCTGTTTTATTGACTTGCCAAACCCAGGGATTCAATTTATTTATGTAGGCTTGTATAGGAAAATAACTTAAAAAAAATAGTTTCCTCTGAAACCACGGGGAGCAAAGATGCCCAAGGGTCCACTTTCTCTTTTTTACAACTTGCTACATATGATTTAGTTTATACACTCATATGACTCGATTTTGCATATTCAACCCAGACTTATAAGCAATTCATTTGAAAATAAGAACAAATTATAATACAAATCAATCTGCAGTAAATATTGTTGTAAAGCTAAGAGCCCAAGGGTATAATTTTCCTTTGAGCAAATGTCTTAATTATTAAATCCTTAAGTTTCCATCTGTTTTGTGCAAAGTTTTTTTTTTGGATACATTTGAATGTTTTAAACTGATTAAAAATGCTTAAAGGCTTAATCTTATCAATCACCATTTTGTTAACATAAATAATTAAAATTTTCATAGAAATTTGTATTCACATGTAAGTTCAACTTAACATTGCCCTTAGAAGCATTTTGAATAGTTATGCTGAACAAATAAAAAGTAAACTTTTCTGTGTGTCAACATTTGCCTAGTGAATTACAAGGCATGAAGCCATATTTATAATTATATAGCACATCTTATTAATCATACTATAATAAGCTCGCCCGGTATTCTTGCATACACATTTGAGGTCAAAAACAGTTTCTGTCGCATAGGATGATAGGACAATACTTAAAGGTCTCCTTATTGGTATTCAGAAAAAAATGTGTTACAATTTTAAATGATATCTAACATGTAAATGGTATAAATTTGTTTTCACATTTGCTGTTAAAATAAACATGTTATCTGTTTTGAATTTCCACAAATATCACCGCTTTAAATGATGTAGTTTGATAGCACAGTACTTTTAGAAACAAAATGATTTATGAAAAACATCAATAATGTGGGCTGAAGAATGCATGTTGCATGTGTTGACTATAAGGGTTCCAAAAAGCAGAATTGTGAGTTTAAATTTAATATAATAATTCTTTCAATAAAAGACGCCTGTTATAAAACTGTATGTCTGGTTGTTATGTAGAAAGCTTTTTTATTTTTTGGTCAAGTTAAAATAATTTGGACAAGCTGAATTGCTTTAGTGTCTGCCCAAATCAATAACTGCTTCAGAAAAATTATTGTAACGACTGTTAAAAGTTACTTAACTTATCACCATGTTAACCTGTATCCAGGTGCGCATCGCGGCACCAGAGAGGGATCAAGGTCATGTTTGTTGTTGACATGAAGGACCATATGCTGGCGGTTGTCAGGGTGACCAAGTACAACCAATCAGCTCTCAGTGGTCTCAGGCATGTGATCCACTGTCTCTTGTGCGAGGAACGCTCAGCACTGCCCTATGTACATACACCTATAGGTTGGTTTTGAAATATTAAAAATTCATGCCCATATTCCAATTGTTTTGTGACATGATATTTGAATTAACATTTCCTATCATATACTTTTTGTTAATGAACATGGTTTTTTCCCTACTGGTGAAATGGGCCTCGGGTCTTACATTTAAGCTTGTGTTGCTTTTTGTGGAAAAAATGTTTGTTTAGCCCAAAAGGGGAAAAAGTATTTTAAAGGTTTATATGCACATATTTATTATTTCTGTGACAACAGCCTAAGTAATACAAAACACTATATGCCTGGACATTCAGTTTTTTTCTGCAAAAGAAGCCTCTGTAATATTTTCGTGATCAACACATGTGTTTTCAACGTTTATTTTTATCCCAAAATGTTCTGATTAAAATGATTTTTAGCTCTACTGGCCGAAGGCCGGAAGAGCTTACTGTATAAGTGGTAAAGTTAGCGAAGTGGAAATATTTGCGAATTTCGCGAACGCAATAAATTTGCTAAATTTTCTGCCAGCCAAAATTGCGCCGCCATTGAGGTAGAAATTTACAGTGAATTGTTTATCTAAGCCGAAAAGATGCACGATTACACCTTTGTTTTGTTTTCACACCAGCCATTTTCCTTTGTCTCTATGACCGGTTCTGACCGGTATTGATGCAGACTGCGTATTATTTTTTTATGTTTTTTGAATAATAAAGTGAAGTATTGACCCACAGTCTGCGGTTGAAAGAGTTTACAATCTGGGACGTTAATTGACAAACTTGATCGCAGATTTTATTCAGAAATAATGGGCCAACACAATAAACATTTTCACAGTGTTCTCGAGAGGTGTGAAAAATAAACTAGTAATCTGTAAAATGTGTCGCAATGCGTTCATTAAAAAAGTGTAAATGTTATTATGCTAATTAGTTTGTGTAAGCAAATTTTTCAATCAGGTCTGTTTATTTAGTTTTCAATCGACGTGTTTTATTGATTCGCTAACATTTCCGCACGCTAAATGCCTGTTATTTTGAATTCGCTAACTTTTCGACACGCGGAAATATTCACTTATACAGTATGTCATGGCGTGGTTTCCGTCGTCCGTCCGTCCGTGCGTGCGTTAGACTTTTTCTTGTTTACGCGATTAACTCCAATGTTTTCATCTGATTCTTTTCAAACTTGTACAGTGTCTTTATATTAATGAGGACTCGAAACCTATTGAAAATGGGTTCTGTCCCTCTGTCCGTCCGTGCGTCCATGCGTGCGTGCGTTAGACTTTTTCTTGTTTACGCGAAAAACTCCACATTTTTCATCTGATTCTTTTCAAATTTGTTCAGTGTCTTTATATTTATGAGGACTCGAACCCTATTGAAAATGGGTTCCGTCTGTTCGTGTGTGGGTCTGTGCGTGCGTTAGACTTTTTCTTGTTTACGCGAAAAACTCCACAGTTTTCATCTGATTCTTTTCAAATTTGTTCAGTGTCTTGATATTTATGAGGACTCGAACCCTATTGAAAATGGGTTCCGTCCGTCTGTGCGTGCGTCCGTGCGTGCATAAGACTTTTTCTTGTTTACCCGATACACTCCACAGTTTTCATCCGATTCTTTTCAAACTTGTTCAGTGTCTTTATATTCATGAGGACTCGAACCCTATTGAAAATGGGTTACATCAGACCGTCCGTCTGCCGTCCCTGCATGCGTCCGTGCATGCGTTAGACTTTTTCTTGTTTACGCGATAAACTCCACAGTTTTCATCCGATTCTTTTCAAACTTGTTCAGTGTCTTTATATTCATGAGGACTCGAACCCTATTGAAAAATGGTTTACATCAGACC
>VMBQ01003492.1:91569-104817 GCA_007657795.1 Dreissena rostriformis
CTGCACGTGCTTATTGCTGGTTGGTTGAGTTGCTTAATGTAGTGAAACCCTGGAATGGAGAAACCACTATTCAAGTATTTACACGCTTATCAAACATGGTGATATAAAGTCTAAATGTACAAATACTTTGATGCAAACAAAGCACCACCCTAAATCCCTTATGTCAACAGCTTTGACCACTCCATCAAATAAATGCCTTCTTGAACATACAGACTCTAGATATATACTATCTTTGATCTTTCACCTTGAGATAAACTGTCCCGCATTTTGAACCAGTTTCTACATGCAAGAAATCAACCCAAATATTTTAAACACTTATGATGACCGAATCTATTTACATAATGTCTATCTGTAATTAAATATAACATAATGTTTATGTTATATATGGATACATAATTAATTTATGTATTAATCTATGTTACGTTACACAATAATAGTCATTAAAGAATGCAAATACAAATAAATACAATGGATGGTAAGAACACGTAGTTCTTTTAATCCACCCCTCTTCGGAAATACCATTATTTTTGTTTTTGCAGTGTTAACATTAAGCCCCCAAGAATTGCAATATAAATATAAGTTATCTAAATGTGATTTAACTTCAGCTGGTGACTTGCCTAAAATACCCATGTCATCAGCAAATATCTTGCAGGTAAAATTTAAGGTCTTCAACAAATAAAGAAAACAAAATCGGCGACATTACCTCCCCTTGCCTCGGTCCAACCGCATAACTAAAATAATCTGAGTGAGATGAACATGATTTAACACATGACTTAATATTTGCATACATCGTGGGCTTAGCGCAAAATGGTTGTAACTCATATTTTTACCAAAAATCATCATTTTTCATGTTCTTTTTTGACTATACACATCCTAAATAGGTATTAAACTTATACTCTGAAAATTAACCTATGAAACCATGTATTTGTCTTATGGTTGTATTTAATTTTGGATTTAAATTTTTATGCAAAACGGTTGTATCTCAAGTTACAACCTTTGAGCACAAAAAAAAATCCAAAGTGTACAATGTTGGAAGGGAAGTAACTTTTTCTCACATCTTTAGTTGATGACATCATAATTATGACATCACTGTTTGATTTGCTTACCATGTGGGCCTTGACATCCTGAATGTTGTTTTGATTTCAAGTCTCAAGAACATACATATATTACTGGTAAGTATGAAAATACACTTTATACTTCTGTTTTAAAATAATTTCTACATATTATAATTGATTACATTCAAAATTATAAGCACAAACAGTTGATATATATTAAGATATGTTCAACTCCAAATATAACCCCACCCACTAGCAACCACAAGTATTAAATACTCTAATGTGCTGAACAGAATCATGTTAAACAGTTATACAAGGAACTCATTGTAAACAATTACCGGCAAAATGTTGAGGAAGGGGGCTTTTAATGATGACTTTTGCATTTGTCTTGCTTTGCCCCTTGCACTTTTTTAATGTGACAAAAAGCACAATTTACAAAATAAGTAAATACTTGTACTAATGGAAAATCCATGTCATTCTGCTTTTAGTGTGGAAACAAATATTTTGTAATAATTAAAATTAAAGATAAAAAATAAACTAAAATCTGCAGTTTTTTTACTTTGACATAGAATGATCCACATACTTTTTTTGAAGACTATTGAAAATGTTGTCATCTTTTCCCAAATAATTGTGTATAAATAAAATATATTAAATACTTAAACTAATTACAATATACATAATCTGCTTCATTCTAATGTTCAAGGCACAAGAAAGCCAAGATGAAAATCCTGAGAGGTTCAATTCATCAAGGTCACCAGAAGTTTGCTGGGATAGGACGTCAGTGTGTGGCTAATTCTGTATGTGCCATTTTTCAAAGTTATACACTCCCACCAAAATTCTGGGAGTCAGCTACAGTGGACACAATTCTCCAACATGGTGATACTTTGTATACCAGCATAGCTGAAGATGATCGTTATCTGAACTTTGAAGACATTCCACAGTCAACTGCAAGTGTCTCTGAAAGCATTCATGGGACAGTTAACGGTAATAGTGAAACACCGTTTTATTCTCTTGATGATGCAGTGAAGGCCTTACTTAAAAACCATGTCATGGTTGGTTGTGTTTTTACAATGGGACATGCTGTTCCAAGTTACAGCTGTGCCATTATTAAAAGTGACAACACCTACTATTTCTTCGACTCTCATAGCAGGTCAGATGTCGGCATGGTGGATCCTGAGGGAACAGCTTGCCTTACTGAGCACCAAGATGTATTTCATCTATGCAGTTTTATCAGATATCTTGCTGCCTCTCTTAAAATGAAAGGGCACATTCCATTTGAGCTTGCCACGATCAGATTTCCAATGAGTGACCACTCTGACGTGATGAACCCGGAAATGTGTAGTGATACGGACACAAACAGCAGTTTCCTCTTTTTTGAACCAATATCTGATGGTGAATACAATTGTAAACTTTTTTTAGCAGATGAGGCTGTGAAAAATGAATGCACTATGGTTGATATTTCAGATGTTTCAGAACTGTCTGATGTTTCACAATCTCTTTCAGGTGACCATTGTACTGATGATATTGATATAAATAATCAAATTAACCAATGTATAGATAACATGAATTATAGTACATCATATCTCAAAAGCACTGATAACAATGTATTTGAGGAATGTTTTACTGAACAAGATGAAATATACACTGCAGAAAAAATTGTTGATGAGTGTAATGCCAATGATGATGTTGGAGGAGATGATGATAATGATGATGATGGTGATGATGATGGTGATGATGGTGATGATGATGATGGTAATGGTGATGATGGTGATGATGATTACAATCCAAGTGAGAGTGAAAGCTCAGGTGATGATATCCCACTGTCAAAGCTTTTGAAATCTGTAAAAAAATGCTGATGAGAATAACAATATGCATGAAGCCCCTGATAATATACCAAATTCAATCCCTTCCCAAGATACTGTCTCTGCTGCTTGCTTCCTTGCTACCTCACAAGATCCTCTCTCTCATAATGATGAACCATTGCAAAATGAAGGAAAGGTAAGTAGAAGTAGAAAAGAAAAAGAGACCCAAGTACATGGAAGTGAAATATAGCTAAAAGAAGGAGAAATGCAGGTAATAGTTATGTCAACAGAGCAGGTAGGGTAAGACCAGGTGGAGTCATGAAGAAATGTTGTGGTGGTGGGTGAAGATTCAAATGTTCTTCCAATTTAAGTGAGACTGAAAGAGAAAATATTTTTCACTCATTCTGGAATCTTGGAAGAATAAATAAACAAAGGCAATTATCTTGCCATGCTCTTTAAAAGTCAAAGAAAGTAAAGACTACATCTTTCAGTAGGCGAACCTCCTCTATTATTTGGCATATGCCAAGTTCTGACAGAGACAGCAGGAAGGTCAGGGTGTGTAAGACATTCTTTTTGGGAACTCTTGGAATTTCTGACAAGATTGTCATGACTGCTCACAGAAAGCTTAGCAGTATTGGTCTTTGTGAGGGGGATCAAAGAGGTAGGCATATGGTCAGGCCAAACAGAGTGGAAGAACTAAGCTTGGAAAAGGTAAGAGAGCATATAAAATCTTTTAGAACAGTTGTAAGTCACTACTGCCGGGCGGATTCAGACAGGCTGTACCTCCCTCCAGGTTTGAGCATTTAAAAAATGCACAGACTTTATAGAGCAAAATGTCTCTCTGAGGGAGTTGTACCTGTCTCTGAAAGTAAATACAGATTGATATTTAACACTGAATTTACTTTATCATTTCACATCCCTAAAAAAGATCAGTGTGACTAATTCTGTACGTCTTATAAAAATGCTAAAACTGAACAAAACTCAAATTCGGTTGTCTGTTGCTTTGATCTTGAGCAAATTCTTTTGACTCCTCATTCATTTCAATCAAGCCTTTATTACAAAAGAAGGCTTAGCTCATTCAACTTTACAATATATGATCTTGCACCAACTGACGGTTTTTGTTTTTTGTGGAATGAAACTGTAGCAAAGAGAGGGGCTTGTGAGGTGGCCACATGTGTACAAAAATTCGTAAGGAGCAAATCAATAGAGGGAGGAAAAAAATTCACCTTCTATAGTGATAACTGTTCAGCTCAAAACAAAAATCGTTATCATGTCACTATGTTATGGTAGTGCATGTCAAAATACAAACCTGACTCTATTGAACACAAATATTTAGAGAAGGGCCATATGCAAAATGAAGGGGATTCAATCCACTTCTCTGTTGAGAGAGCCAGTAGAAATATTCCTGTGTATACAACAGCACAGTGGGCAACTGTTATAAGAACAGAAAGACACTCTCGTTCCTACAATGTCACTGAAATGACTCTCAATGATTTTTTCGATTTCAAGCACCTTGCCAAAACAATCAAACATTTTGATACTTATACTGACAATCAGAACAGGCCTTTTTCTGCCTATCTCACGAGTCCGATGGTCGGACCCATTCCCCATGCCAAATATGCATATTTTTTCCCCAATTCTCAAAAAAAATCCCCCCCCCCCAANTGCTAGGTACTTTTTCCCCAAATAGACAGAAAAAGGCCTGCAGAAGGTTCCCTGGATTTCAATAAAACTGTTGAAATTTGATTCCTCTGCTCCAAACCAGTTTCAGTATCAGACGGACTATGATGGTCCAGTATTTACTGTTGAACTTTTCTTCAGGTCTAGGCACTCTGTACCAAATGTATGCAAAATAGGTCTAGAAGTCCTGAGAAATCAGCTTAATGAACTCCCTCCAGACAAATATCGAGATCTCTTACACCTATGTCATAAGAATATCATTCCACGGGCCTACCACAGCTTTTACCTCATGTTGATGAATGATCTTACTTTTGCTGTTATACCCAGGTTAAACGTTTATGGTATCAAATATTTAGTTATTAATTCTGTTATGTTAAATAACTGCAGACCAAATTGAGCAAAGAAACAAGGGAATTATTGTGATGCTGAAATATGTTTGAATACATGTACATACTTAGTCTCAATTTTATTTTCCAAATCTCAATTCTACCTTTTCAAAACAAAACTAACTTGTTCTAAAACTTGATTTGTTGTATATTTTATTAATTTACCTATGTTCAACATAGTGTTAAATTTCATTTTAATCATTAAAAAACCAAGTGAATGAACCATGAAAAAATAATTATATTCTTTATAATTAATTATAATATTATATATAAGCATTTTAGAAAAATGGTGTACATGAAAGGCAGGAAATATGTTAATTAATGAATCAAGTTGGCTAATGAGTAAAAATCTTTTAATACTGGAAATATTATTTTTTGCTACTTTAATTGCATTTGTCGAGACTGCAGTATAAAATCACAAACTTTTTTGGTAGTATATAAAAGGATAAAATAAATACCACAAAGTTTGAATCTTAGCTGATCATGTAGATCTCTAGAATATTTTTTGATGATTAAATAAATTGTTTAAAGATCTCATTTAATTTATTAAAGTAAACAATGAATTATATTATTATAAAAAAAAAAGTTGTTTATCAATAATGTGTGGAATAATTATGTATTAAATGTTATACACGATACTAAAATGATTGAATTTGTTCAAAAAAATGTTTTATGATTGTTGATTAGAAATAAAAAGTTAATGGTAGCTAGTAAGCTTTGCTTTCTTAAACTAATGATGAATAATAAAGAGTATACGATGAGATACTACCATTTAACACTGAAATAAATATTAAATTAAAAGTGGAAAACAGTTGTAACTTGAGTTACTTCCCTATTGCATAAAAATAATAAATGAACTTTTCCAAAATTTCAGGTGGAAAATGATTGTAACTTGAACATGTTCAAAAATCTCTTTCCGTGATAATTATTCTACAGATTTGAAAAAAGTCTTTTATCACTGCTTGGAACTAACCAAATATATGCTTTTTTGATAAAATCCAGCAAGAGATTTTTTTTTTAAATTGGGAAGTTTTGTGTCTCTCCTGTAAAATTTCAAAAATTGGAGTTATATGTAACAACCGTTTTGCGCTAAGCCCACGACATATCCTTCACTATTCTAAGCGATTTCGTGACGATAAAACTTTCGAAATGACAATCTAAGTAAAAATTAATATATAATTTTGCATAAGCCGTTAATATGACCCTTTAACTATAATATGTCTTTTTTCTTAGGTTATATGTGAGAACTTAATTCATCTTAACTCATCCCTTTCTTGCATAAAATGGAGTCAGCTTCATTAATAAATAGATTAATAATGATTGCAATATTATAGTTATTGTTAAATACTATAAACAAGTACAATGGGCTTGCACATAAATTCAAAACATTTGGCAGCCATGTTTTTCAACCAACCAAAATCATTTTCAAACTCGTCCAAGATATTATTGGGACACATGTTCTGACCACATTTCATGAAGATTGGACAATAAATGTGACTTCTAGAGTGTCCACAAGGTTTTACTATAGCCATATAAAAAAACTGCCCCGCCCCCTGGTGGCCATGTTTTTAAACCAACCGGAACAATTTTCAAACCTGTCCAAGATATTATTGGGCCACATGTTCTGACCAAGTTTCATAAAGATTTGTCAATAAATATGACTTCTAGAGTGTTCACAAGGTTTTATTATAGCCATATTAGGAAAACTGCCCCGCCCCCTGGCGGACATTTTTTCAACCAACCGGAACCATTTTCAAACTCGTCCAAGATATCATTGGGACACATATTCTGACAAAGTTTCATAAAGATTGGACAATAAATGTGATTTCTAGAGTGTTCACAAGGTTTTACTATAGCCATATGTATAAGGAAAACTGCCCCGCCCTCTGGTGGCCATGTTTTTCAACCATTTTCAAACTCGTCCAAGATATCATTGGGACACATGTTCTGACCAAGTTTCATGAAGATAAGACAATCAATGTGGCCTCTAGAGTGTTCACAAGTTAAATGTTGACGATGCACGACGGACAAAAGGCGATCACAATAGCTCACCATGAGCACTTTGTGCTCAGATGAGCTAAAAAAAGGTTCTTACGAAGTTTTATTCCAATTTGCCAATAAATGTGGTCCTCGGGTTTTCAAAAGGCAAATCTTGGCAATGAACAACGGACAATAAAAGACGGACAAAAGTTGATCACAAAAGTTCACCAAGAGAATGTTGTGCTTAGGTTTCACCATCGGCATATCAGAAAAATGTACCTCTGTCCGACATGTATTTAACAAGCTGGAACTATTTTTGAACTTAGCCGATTTATCATTAGAAAAAAGTACTCTGAAAATGTTAAATGAAGATTGGGCGAACAATGTTATTTCTAGAGTGTTTACAAACATTTTCTTCAATCTGACCATGTGAACTAGTATTTTAAATCACATGGCCCAGTTTCCAATTTGGCAGAAATATCATTGAGCCAAATTTTCTGACCAAGTTCCATGAATTTTGGGCAATAAATGTGACGCCTCTATAGTTTTCACAAGCTAATTGTTGATGACAGACAAGAACACTCAACATAAAGAGATCAGACTGAGAAAAGCTCACCATGAGCAGGTTTAGCTCAGGTGAGTAAATGCAGACGCAAACATACAACCGTCAAGTGTGACCTATCCTTCATAAATAGGGTAAAAAAAGAATCAGACATTATACAGGCAGGTTGCTTAAAAGCATTTCTAAAACAAAGCTCGATTTGCTGCATGGGAGTCATTAAATAATTTGGAAGAAATTTACTGTTTATTGACTGTTGATTGTCACAGCTTAGGGGTCCAGCATGATTATTCCATTGACCATTTTGACTTGAAAGAACAAAGATACTGATATAAAATAAGTAATAATAAGCTACCTGTGATTAAGCTCAACACATTTAGAGCAGCACAGCTGACTGTGGACACCTGGGCAGTACATTGTTAACTTTTCAACCTTGTGTATGACGCATGTTAAAAGAGAATTCTCCATCTTCTTAGAAAGTGGCCACTTCATTATTTTATCCTTTCCATAAGGAGATTTTTTATAAAACCACCGACCATGCTGTCTGTGGGAGTTTATACATGTTCTGCAGAAGTATTTAAGACATGTTTTACAGTAAAAATCTGCATATTCTTCTACAGACCGCTCTTTCTCGCAGATTGTACAACAATAATATTTAATCACATCAGAATCTCTTGAAACTGCAGATGTCGCCATTTTGATAATTAACTTAACAAACAAGATTTTACAACCTAANTAGTACTTGAATATAAATTTTGAGCAAAAGTTATTAGATGGAAAAAAATCAGCAAAACTGCCGCAACACCCCTTAACAACCAACTATTGGCACAGCCGGTAATCACGGGCGCCACCTCTTTTTTGCGCTGCATTACTAAATGAGCCAATGCTACTTCCGAGGTGGGATGGAATGAGTGGGGAAATCAAATCAAATTGAAAACCTAATCTTTTTCTGTGCATGTGATGATGGAAACCACAATTGTTGCAGTGATTTTTAATTTTTTGTTGCCTTTCGATTACCTGCCTTAAAAAGAAGAACTTCATTTACCATTACTGTAATATTAAATAAATTTAAAAAGCGAACAACTGCAGTTTTCATACATCACCATTTTTAGCCAAAACACTAACATAAAAGCGTTTTCTGTATATACACTATTCTGTGTTTTTTAATCGAAACATCCTCATACCTTTGCATAAAATAATGTTTTATTCATTTTGCAGTGACTTCATAGCTTTGATTAAATTACGAAATTTATGACGTACATTGTGTGACATCATTTCTGTGACGCAACTTACTTAGTTTTAACCCAAAATATTGTACATTATGTTAAATGCAATTGCATTTCAATAAGACATGTTTGTGTGTTTTTGGCACTTTAGGATGGATTATTAAAATGAAATATGAATAAAAGTGTTGGAATATATGGCTGTGTCGCATAGTTCGTTTCGTTAACAACGCCATACGCTATTTGCCGTAATGACATTAATCGTATAAACTTAGCAAATGTAATTTACACAGTGAATATTGCAAGTTGGTTCCATTCTAATATCGTCTATTCATCTGTATAATAACGTGTGATGGAATTTACAACCAATTCATAGATGAATTCAAGTCCAATGTAATTTCTGTTTCAACTTCTTTATGTATAATTAAAGGGACTGTAAACCACGAATGACGAAAAAATTTAAGTTCTAAAATACTGTATTTTTTACAATTATTAGTTTATATTGATTAAAATATCACGACTGGTATATTACATTACTTCAAAAAAAGTTCATATTTTCAGTAACAAAATTTTGCGATGTGAAATCGAAAGAACATCGCGAAAATAGGTGACATAACGATATACACACTATAAATAACGCAAGAAAATTGATAATTTTATATATAAAATATATACAATTCACTACGCATGCACAATTTGCATTCCTGGGTTTACCACGTGACGATGATGATCAATGTGCTTTCGTTATGTATAGTTAACTGGTAGTTACCTGGTATACATACCCAGTAAAAATAAATAAATACAAAAGAAAAAGTAAAAATAAAAAACAACTTTTTTCAAGTAATGTTATATACCAGTCGTGATATTTTAATCAATATAAACTAATATTTGCAAAAAAATACGGTATTTTAGAACTTTTCTTTTTTCTTCATTCGTGGTTTACAGTCCCTTTAAGTTCTCCAAATATACAAAAGTTTGACATTCACAAATTCGTCCGTGTATGAGTTATATAAGAAACAGGCTATTCCGCAAATGTCTTCATGACTGGGCTTTTCCTTTGTTTGTCCGCCCATTCAGAGTTCTAGTAAGTGACTGATATATAATACATATTCAAATTAATCACTGGCCATCCTGCATGCAGACAACCAAACAAAATGTAGCACGTTGAAATCATTCTTGCAGAGAACCGATGAAAAGCTGATTACGAGAATTAACAAATACATGCAAAGTCTACCGAAAATTAATGTTTTTGCACCGGTAATAGATGACATCCGTAATGGAAATGACCCCTAATTCAAGTACAATTAAAACCCAGTGGGCAACAGTAAATTGACGTTTTAACCTAAGGGAAGGGAAATGCTATCTGACCACGTACATATTTTAGCAAAGTTGAGTTACTACATTTATTTTAAGAAATAATTATATATGAGCCTCTCTCTGTGAAAAAGGGGGTTTAATGCATTTGCGTAAAGTATCGTCCCAGATTAGCTTGTTCAGTTCGCACAGGCTAATCAGGGATTGACACTTTCTGCTGAGAATGTGTTTTCGTTAAGAAGAGTCTTCCTTTGAACGAAAAATACAATAAAAGCGAAAAGTGTCGTCACTGATTAGCCTGTGTGGACTGTACAGGCTAATATGGGCAGACACTTTACGCACATGCATGAAACCCCCTTTTCACAGAGCGAGGCTAATATGTTTTCTTTTACATGTTTATTTATGCTTTACGTGACAGTTGGTAATTAGAGATTTAAAACTTGAATCTACCAAGAAGGTCTTTTATTGAATTTGATTTTATGGGGAACTGCAAACGGGTCAAAATACGCATATAAATTATAATTTAAAAAATAAAACAATGGCCTTTTTTGACAGCTTTTAACTCAACAAGAAAGTTTTTAACAGATTGCAACGTCTGTTTTCGTAAAATACACGTTAGAATTTGTGAAATTGGGTCAAAAGTGTGAAATGGCGATCCCATGACACTAAAGGAAGGAAAAAAACTGTAACATCTATACTTTGGCTTTGATTGCAGAAAAATCCCATGATTTATTACAGAACAACCACATGATTTTTTGAAGAATAACTCCATGATTTATTTTAGAATATAGAGGATATTTGTTCATGTCAGTGTAAGATCGTTTATTTCACGAGTGATCATAGAAAATATATTTTCACGAGTGGCTGAGTGAAAATATTATTTGTCTATGATCACGAGTGAAATAACAAACGATCTTACACTAACATGAACAAATTTTCTGTTTCTTTTATGCCACTTTTTCAAGAAAATAATTAATAATAATTTCCCTTTCGTTGAAAAAGTGACCCTCTCTCCCGTGCCGTGCCTCGATACATTGAAATGACGTCATTTTGTTCACGAAATGACGTCATTATTCCAGGGAAATTCTTCAGTGAAACTCTTTTACAATGTAAATAAACGGTAAAAGAAGCATAACATTAAAAGAAAATTTGTTGGATTCGGTGGAATATCGATTTTATTTCACTCGTGATCATAGAAGAAATATAAACAAGGATATAAACAAGGCAAGAACATCTTGATATGATAATCTAAAAATAGAAAAAGGAATTCCGAAAATGTGTTCTTTTCACCGGTTAAAAGAACAATTTTGTTCTTTTTACTGCTGTTATTTCACTGCAGAAATGTCATATTTTATCATTAGGTATAAAAGAAAACAAGATGATTTATCGCAGAATAACCTATCTTTAATTTTCTTCACTTTCACAGAGAACAGGTTGCAGGTGGTGGTAGAATGATAACTTCAGTACAGCAAAGTTTATAATGATACTGTACATTGCAGTTGAATTGTAAACCTAATTAAATCCATACAAATTCTATAATTGTGATGAAATGCATCTGCAAGCCAAGTTAATATAATAAGGCAACGTGGACATTATTGCTGTATGGCAAGCATTGAAAAATAATGATAATAATTGTGTATGCAGTAATATGCAAGTACTATACTGTCAAAGATAGGGCAGGTGATAACAAAGCACATTGATGTATTCTAATACACTGTAGTTTATGACTCAAATAGCAGTCAATAACAGGGGCGTAGCTAGGCCGATTTTCAGTGTACTCAAACGGCATGCTAGGGGGGTCCGGGGGCATGCTCCCCCTCATTTTTTTTTATCTCAACGAAGCCGTACGTGCATTTTAGAGAGGTATCAGGCAATATTATAGTGCAAAATATGGCGTGATAAACTCAGATATGATACGGTTTATCTTCCATTTTAAATCATGTGATTTTCCTTTAAGATTTATATTCTACAATTATGTTGTATTTTATCATTTAATGTATGTCTAAATAAAACCATGATAAGGTATGGTATAAAATAGGACATAACACTTTTGGATAAAAGTAACTAAAGCTTAATTTGTAAATAGAACATCGGCGGACCCTTGAAATCGCTTCCTATGCACAAAGGATAGGGTTTAACACATAACAAATGCACCTTTCAAATGTCAATGTTTTCAAACTTTAAACCAATCAAATAGTGATTGCTATAAATTTACAAGCAGTATAACAAAAACATCATTTCTAACAGCAACCGCTGAATATTTACTGATTGCAATGTTCCTCTCTAAATAACAGTGCAAGCCTCCTATTTTCATTATTATCAATAATTATGGTAAAAACAAAACAAAATTGCTTGACTAAAACTGGTAAATGGATTTTGTTTTTGCTTACAATTACACTATCAAATTGAAGATAAAAGTTTTTTCATTATAATAATACAATAATAAGTATACAAGTATTTTCTTCTGAAAACAAACTTGTTGACCAGACATTCATAGGATAAAAGAAAAATACTTATTCAAGAGCATAGTTCAAATGATGGTATTGTTCTAGTTTTGTATATGCTTCCGACATCACTTAGTTTTGATTGAACCCTTCTCACTATCAAAAGACCAGCTGTCTATAATCTTCCTTGTTAAGAAGAAATCTTACAGTTCTCAAGCTATGGTTGAAGTGTGCGGCCATGACTTGGTATTAAAAACTTCCTTCTGCAGTATGCAGAGGGTGAATATGAAGAGGTTAAATATTAAATTATTACAATTTTAATGTGACCATAAACAAATGCAACCAAACGTTTTTATAGACAGTGTTCGACAATGACTATTCTGAGTAAGATGTCATTTGTGCAGACATTCTGATCTTGCGAAACAAATAAGTAAACGAATGGTTTTTTATGCCCCCGAAGTTGGGCATATAGTGATCGCACTGTCTGTCTGTCTGTCCATCCGTCTGTCTGTCCGTCCGTCTGTCTGTCAGTCTGAAATTCCGTCACACTTTGCACTTAGGTTTCGAAAAATGTGGAAAAACACTTTGCGTTTAGGTTTAGAACAAGGGCTGTTTGTGAAACATGCATGCCCCCTATATGGGCTATAAGTTGTAGTGGCAGCCATTGTGTGAATACGTTTTTTTGTCACTGTGAACAACAGTGGTGGTGGTGGTGGTGGTGGTGGTGGTGGTGGTGTAGACAAGTCACAAATATGTTATAGCAAAAGAAAATATGTTCATGTACGTTATAGCAAAAGTAAATAAA
>VMBQ01003493.1:8905-98561 GCA_007657795.1 Dreissena rostriformis
ATATATATATATATATATATATATATATATATATATATATATATATATATATATATATATATATATATATATATATATATATATATATATATATATATATATTACGATGGAAATAAAAAATGGAATAAAAAAAAAGGATTTATTATGATTCCACATTCACAGCAAATGTTTTTGTTAAACCATGTCCGCCTGATACGAATACAGTTGATGTTAATTGCATGTAATCATAAAATATATAAAACTATTTAACAAAATTGGTCTTCCTCTCGAATGATTTCGCTGTTCACATGAGGTACATATATGCGAAAACATAACTTACTGACAGAAAAATGCGTCTCGCAGTTTTTTCCGTCACTTTTTTTTTCACGGGCATTCTGTAACGTAATTAGTCGTTTCTAACCGCACATGAATCGTCGTCTGTTCAGATTGGTCGCGGTTTCTAGTCCACGCCCTACAGAAACTGGCAACACCCACCAGCCAATGGGCGTTAAAAAAATATCGGCAGAGTAGCAACGTTGTAATTTAACGCGCAATTGAACGTCGTTGCAAACATCATGTCGTCGTCTCTCCTCCTCCTCCTCCTTATCAGCATAATACAGCTTCTACAACTGCTGGTGGTGCTACTACCTCTACTACGGCTGCACTTCTACTACCACTGTCATCATCAATCATGATCAGCAGCAGCATCAGCATCATCATTATCATTAACCACAACAACAACAATATAACATAATTAACGTCATCATCATGATCATCCTGATCTTTATCATCAATACGTCATCATCGTTACCCATTATAAATACTACTATCATAATTGTAAACACAGTTTTATAATTGTTGCTACTCACTATACAACTATTCTTAATACGGTGATTAAATGTTAAATTATTCATGAAGACAAATCAGCAACAACCGAAATGAAAAAAAAAATCTCCCGCATAAATACATGAATTTCCCTGAAGGTAAAGGTAAACATACAACTATGTTCTTAAACTTACTACAGACACATTAAAGGACTAATTTAGCGTTGAAATAAAATATCTGAAACAAAGTGATAAATTATTATACATACTATTAGGGCGCGTTAGAGATATTTATGTGAAAATGTTAATTCACGTTCGCCCCGCGAGCATACAATGTAGTGTGGAGCGTACATAGATAAAAAAAAATCGCGCGATTGACGCTAATCTAATCAATCTGAAATATAGCCACATAATGTGGTGTTATTGTTTCACTAATATGAAAAATATGAAAATACGGCAAAATAAAAACAAGAAACTACCCAATTATAAACGACCCCACTACACACCTAAACCTCATTGATCTATCTTACACCCTTATTCCCTAACTCCTCTTTCATCATTCCCGTCACTACCGACCTCTCCTCTATTCCCCCATTCCACTTCCCTGCTCTCCTTACTCCGCTTCCCCCTTCCGTCTCCTCCTTCCTCTAACCCCTCCCCTCCATCCCTTCCCATCCGTCCCTCCATCCCTCCCTTCCCTCCACTTCACTCCATTCTCAGCGAGAACCGTGTTAGAATTACAAAGATAACATAGCATAAATATAACATCAGCGTATAAATATTTGACAAAACATGCATTATGATTTATTACAGAATCACACTATTAGTAATTCACATTCATTCTGATAAATGCGATTCGTGTATTTACGTGTAACAGTCGATATCAATTTTCAAAGGCTACACTTTAAACTAAATAACGCATTCACAATTCTTAAAATGGACTAAAATTTTCGCAAACGCGTTTTACATAAATACTTTAACGCTAGCTAGTGAATTGTTCATACAATCTAGCCCAGTCATTATGTCATTCACACATGTTTGTCAATTGACTGATGAACACATAACATTTTAATGAATAGCGATATTTGACAAAGTGATGCAGTTTTTATGTAAATTTCTAGTTGGAGTTCTTTTGGCTAAGGGTCCAGTATCAAAACCCATGTCTCGTTGATAAGCGAAATTGAATAAAACGTACTTACAGAGTGGAATGTACAAAGAATCCAGAGTCGTTTAGGTACAGATAAGAACTTGAACGATGGGAATTTTATTTGAAACTGTACATAAAATACTGTGACACATACTAATTTAACAAAGTTCATATATTTGAAAAGTGCTGTCATCAGTCATGTTATCCTTTTTTGGACGAGTACAGGCTACATTTCTCTAGATTGAGAACTTAACACGCACTATTAGTTAACCCGTTTTTGCCCCAAAATAATAATACCTATGGTATAAACATGCATACTTTCTAATAAGATCTCGATCTCTTAAATCCGTATAATGGTGAAATTTCCAAAACACAATTTGCCGGAACAGTTGCGAAGGTTAGAGATTATCAGATTCAGAGCATGTTTCCGGAACCGTCTATATGCTTGGCGAGAATTTCTAGCGTTGTCGACACGTTTATGATCCGATAAAAGAGCCGTTAAGTTTTCGCTAATTAACGTCCAGTAAACTCATTCAACAGTCCGCTTATTGCACGGGGAAAATTGTGTTAGCACGTGTTCTTTCCATTAACATTTTGTTTTATGACTTCTAGTACAGAATTTAAATTGAAAATCATACGAATTGATGTATTGATAGAATTGATAAGAATATATTGATAATTGATTTTTTTATTTGCTTTACAATGTTAATATGTTTCGAGCAGAGGTCAATATGTTACTTAAATATAACTTTAATATTGGCGGCGCGTCAGAGACCTTAAGGGGACAGAGACCTTCATAGGGGCCAGATACAACCTTTATTTTAAAAGCTGTAAGTCGAATTAACATCAAAGGCTCTACCGCATTGAATGTTTCGACAGTTTGTTTGTTTTGACGGATACAAATCATGTTGTTAATAAATTTATTTAACAGATTGATTTATAGTTGCCCTTTTAATCTGATTAGAGATCGATTCCGATACACATAGGGTTAATTGGTCATGATTATAGTTGTGTTCTTTTGTATTTAAGTAGAGATGTGCGATTTAGTTTTCAATTTAATTTAATGATTTTTTTTCAAATATAATATAACAACAATAGACACAAAAGTCGCAAAAGCTGTTCTCATAAAAAAAATAGTTTTAAAGGGTGCAACTTTACACACCCCCCCCCCCCCCNCGAATTCAAATCTCACAAAAACGGCCATGCCAAAATAAATTACGCGATTTTGCGTAATGGTTATGATTTAATCACAGGAACTAACAGTTCCATTTCGACATGAAATACGACCCTCCTTCCAGACCGCACCGGTCGCAGCGTTGCCAAAATTATGGAGTGATTTATTGACTCTATTAACTCTATTAGCGCCACTACCTATATCGCTAAATACTCTGAAAAGCGCGGGTGTTAATGTAATGGGTCTAATTGTTAAGTGAAGTACTGTAACCCGGCCCATACCATCCGCCTCGCCGCGCAGCGCCAAGTGTCGGCAGCGTATCCGGTTACTGGACCGCTCGGGTTCCGCGTGCCGTGGTAGTGGGAATATATCGCCGGCTTTAGCTGCTGATGGCAGCTTACTGCTACTTGTGAGAGTATATGAGCCTCGTAATGGGAAATCTGAGCTTAATGTCCCAGATTAGCATGTTCGGACTGCACAAGCTTATCTGGTTCGACACTTTACACACATGCATTACGCCCCATTTTCCCAGAGTGCGGCTCTGAAATAATTTCATTAACGCTTATTCAGTCGGGTGTCAGGTAAGTTAGTTACTCCATCACAGGTATACGCCGGTCGCGGTCTTGATTGGGCATACCCGCTGACAGCCCGACGTGAATACACCTACATAATCGTATCGGACATTTCAATCTGGCCGCGTCCAGGTGTCGCGTTAACGGATGACATGCCACCAGATTGGCTCATTAATCTATATTAACCAACTTTATTAACTGTCGGTTAGTCAGTCATCATCTCTAAGGCCACAGTATGTTGATTTTTAGTTTATCGGATTGTTTTTGTTGTGTTTGAGATTTTTGTTTATGTTGCGTGGTTTTTTTTTTTCAAGTCGAATCGAAAATAATGTTAAAAAAAAGCAAACAAAAAGCATCTTTATAATCAAGGCGTTAATACTCTGGTAAAAGCAACACACTGGAACAAACTCACAATATGTCATGCATATCCACGCATGTCCACTACAGCAAATGATGCACGGAAATGTTTGATATGTCACCTAAAAGAGAGACATTAAACATTTCATTGGTCCGTGCATTTGTTATTACGTACGTCCTGACATTTTGTGAATTCAGAATAAGCGACAGGCTGGATGTCACTCAAACTTTCACTGCTGAATGACCCTAATATGTATCTGTTTGCAATGGAAGGCATTTTGACTGCGACCAATGTCAGCAGAGTTATGATCTGTTGACGCATTATTATAATTTTAATTAATGTTTCTGTAACTTTATCACTTTACCATGTAAAACAAACGTGTAGTTTAGCCTTTATAATATTATTTCGATTCCGTCTATGCCAGTTGTATTTTGCAATGTCCAACACACGTAAGATAAAGACATTAGCCTCATGATTGGAACACAATGGCTTGTGATTTCTAAACGTTTACCAAACAGTCTGAAAACTCCGATCAGATTGTCAGTCGTGGTCTTAGACATTTTGTGAATAATTTAGTTTCATTGATTTATGTGCATGTATTTTCGCACGGTTTCCTGCAAAAAGTAAGATTTTGAACTTTACGCACTTCGTGTCAATACAAATACTTGGCTTTTGGAAATAATTTACATACAGTATTAATTTTCTGTCTCAGTTTGTATTGTTGACCAACCACTTGAATTGATAGAGAAATGTTTCGTACCTTGCACATGTATATTTTATTTGTTCAGTACGTTTCAAATACGAATGTGTGTTTCATGAAAATATCTTAGATCTGTTTGTGTCGTACAAATACGAGTCAATACTAAACAATATAAAAATGGGGAAAAAAATCATTTTAATTCAGTTAAAGACATTAAGTTTAAATACGAAACTTCCTGACTGCAAACTCTGAATCCTGTTTAGGCGAGCAGAGCTAAGATCTATCAATTAACGTTAGACATTTAATATATCAATGTGAATAATGATTGGTCATGTTTATCCACGGAATATCGAACCGTTTGTATGAATGCAAGACATCTTAAGCTTCTTGCAGAAATGTTACAGAAATACACTTCTTTTCGAACACTTTCACAAATGAGCGGGAACAATAATTTTATGCTTAATTTACCAAAAAAAAAAACGGTTTCCGTCCGAGAATGTTGCTTTCCACCTTCAGTCTTGATGTCTTCTGTCGAAATCGGCGAATAAAACGGATTGTCTCTGCAGTACTGCGATTGGACCTTAGTTACGAATTGACGCTAACAATCGAAACAATTTCCGGAACAAATGTCGTGAAATCCAGATTCGTAATATGCTCTATGGCCTCTCGTGGCTTAATTTCACGGATTACGGCATTGGGTTGTCGTCTGATTGGAACGAGACATCAACGGAACATTTAGGCGCGTTCCAGTGACATCTTTGCGGTGGCTGAACAACAGGAAAACAGTTGGGCTACCTTTTTAACGTCAATCTGACCCTTGCCACGCAGGCAATTATTGTCAAACGGCAATGCGGTCCAAGGTGGCATGAAATCGTTCGATGATTAATTGCAATGGCGGAACATTCCTCTGAAAATGTAGCTTTAATTATGACTCATCTTATTTGTAAACATTAAAATAAATATACGCCTCGCTATGGGAAAACGGGTTTTTATTCATGTGCGAAAAGTGTCGTGCCAGATTAACAAATAGCATTGTTTCGTTATTCCGTCTTTGCGTGGACATACTTACCAAATAGGTAAGGCTATTCAGGCTATAAACCATACCATTTTATTGCAACCTTGGTTTATCGTTAGATCGCACAGGACCATTTAACTTACCCCAAATTCCGTACTGAACACCCCCAGCCAACCTTCCCTCTCCCCAACTTAGTTCGACCCCTATTTATTTCATTCTACCATCTGTGCTCGTACTCAACCAGTGTAAATAACTTGTAGATACGATTTTCAATGTTCATGCCAACTTTCTGACGATCCTGTAATCAGTGTTGACTTCTTTACCATCATTGTATAATTTGGATTACATGTTCATTCATTCCTGCGCGCTCCACATTTCCGCGAACGACTTTCTTTGCGTACATTAAGCCTCATCGATTTTGGCTCTTGATGTTTTGAGAAAGGACTTTATTTGCAGACGTAACGGCCATGAAATCAGATCGTAATATAGGTCCTTAATTAACTGTTCTTGATCCAGCATTTTTTCCATTCTGTTCTGTGTTGTTTTGTTTTCTGTTTCAATTTTGTCAGGTTTATATAATATAAATACGTTATCCCGTAGAACAATACAAATAAATAAAACGAAAACATTTTTTTTATCAGCGTTTTCATTGACAATCACTGTGTATCGAACTGTATTTAACACTTAGAGGTAAATGGAAGGGGAAATGAAATGGACGAACAAGTCTATATTAATAAGGTTAGTTTTCACTAAATTGGGTTTCATTGTGCAGCGGCTAACCTTTAAGACATTTTCTTGCCGTTGCCTTATTCAAGACTGTGCAAGCGTAGTCTCATTTAAAAGATGAAGATGTCTTCTTAGAAAATTAGAATAAAAAGAGATGGCATACAACTTATAAGAAAATCGCATTCGCCCAAATTAAGAACCGGTACACTCGGAAAACAGAGTTTCGGCAGTGAGATTTTGACAAAAGCACAGTGTTTGATAGGCAAATACTTTTGTAAATTAATTCCCAAATGTATGCAACAGTAATTGGTAGACGTTAAACGATTGTTTAGATTTTGCATTACATTTTGCATTCTCAAAAAAAGAGAAAACTTTCGCATTGAATTCGCCCGCTTTATAATTATCTCAATCGTCTGTAACAAAGCTCTGGTTTAATATCTCAGAACTAGGTAAACGCATACACTCAAATAAATCTACGCCATTTACCATCATTAAATTATTTTCCGTCTTTTATGAGCATTTGCAATATGTGTTGACTTTTTTTTCACACGCTAAACTTAGCAATTGTTATTAAACATTATCTATGTATCGCTTGACGATGTATTAAATATTAATAAATTGAAACAGCTTCCTTCAACAAGCTTTCTCCTATCTATCTATCTATCTATCTATCTATCTATCTATCTATCTATCTATCTATCTATCTATCTATCTATCTATCTATCTATCTATCTATCTATCTATCTATCTATAGAACGCAAACGATGTTCTAAATTGTGTTATGAAGGCTTGAATTAAAATATGTTAGAATCACACCGTCTATCATCACCACCGGAAATAGATGACCAGCGAAGCGAAAGTAAAGAAACCAACCATGGAGAGCAGTGAGTATTTACCTAAATTCTCTAATAATTACTCGCTCCTGGATAACCAGTGCGTGTTAGGCATCTTACAGAAAAATTAATATGTTTAAAAATGTGTATCTATATTGCAATTCGTATTTATGAAGCGTTATTTACATAAATTTATGACTGCTTGGTACCGGTTTGAAAATGGTACTTCTCGAAGAAACAGCTTTTCTGTTATGATTACATGGTTTGTCATCGTGTATGGAGTTGCTTTCCTATTCTTATAGGCATTATATACAATCTTAACGCTATTTCTGGTCTTGGTTTGATTATTGTTCTTGGAAATCTATTCAAATAAAATAACTGTAGTGTACGGCGAATAGTTGTTTATGGCAAAAGTCGTGTACGGCGAATAGTTAGTCATGTACGGCGAATAGCTGCAGCGTATTGGCATTTTAAAACTAGTCTGATAACTGATTATAAGCAAATAAATATTGTAGTGAAAACATTCCCTTGAATGTTAATTCATTTTAATGTTTAACCCATTTTACCATGCCTATGCAGTAAACTGCTTTTTTTTAGTTGTGAGCGTTAACTCACGACTAAAGTTACAGAGCATGTTTTGCAAATCAGTATGTGGCTAAAAGCCTGAGCTACGCTAAGAACCGTAACTCAATATGCTAGGAACGATTACCGCTGCCTGTCTGCACTGCAGACGACGAATGCTTACATGGCTTAGGAGCGTCTGCTCTACTCCTGCAGTGAGTGTTTTTACCAGCTTGTAAGACGACATTGGCCAGTCTAGTGTTTATCACTGAAATCTATACCTATTTGCTGCTTTCAGGGAAAACGGGGCTTAATGCGTGTCAAATAAGATTAGCCTGTGCACACTGATTAGCCTGTGCAATGCGCACAAGCTAATCAAGGACGACAACAGCGAACAACTTCAGTGCCTTCAGCGCTTTGATTTAGTGGTTGCAAATACCATTTTCAGGCAAAAACTCGTTCTGATTTATGATCCAAACATACACTGCGGGAACACGTTACACTTGTTTCGCGTTTTAAAATAGAATCTATCCACAATATAGAGTTATGCTAAAGAAGAGAAACCAGAATGAAGTATATGCCACTGCAAACCGAATTTTGAATACGGTCTACCCCTAAACACAGGGATCCTAATTACACGGGTTTGATAGAATTATTGCGTCGATGACCGTATTATACTTGTGGTTTTTGGAGTGAGAGAAAGGTAGAGATGCAATGCAATGCAAACGAAAACAACATGTGGACATAATCATGAGTTAGAGTGAAAAGCGTGAATTAAGGGTAGACAATTTTGAGTGATAAAGGCACTTCAATAAAGGCATTCCATACAACTTTCCTTATTAGTTTGTTTTCCTATTTCAGAAATGGATGAGTCGCTTGATGTTTCTGGCCTTAAAGAGAGCATCAACGTAGTGCATTCGTGTCAGTGTGGGTATTACTCCACTGACAAGTCGAACAATAACAAACACATGAAACGATGCAGATGGCATGCACCTCTAACTACTTACGATAGAAGTTTGATATGTCCACTTTTAATTTGTAACACAGTTTTTGGAAAACTTTCGCGATAAAAATGGTACAACTTATTCTTTCCACGAGCCCTACCGCTTGTGTGATGTTTACTTTCGCTTCGCTGGTCATCTATTCCCGGTGGTGATGATAGTGGTCATCTATTTCCGGTGGTGATGATAGTGGTCATCTATTGCCGGTGGTGATGATAGTGGTCATCTATTTCCGGTGGTGATGATAGACAGTGAATAAGGCTGGTCATCTATTTCCGGTGGTGATGATAGACAGTGAATAAGGTTACCCGATTATAATTTGAGCCTCGTTTTGGGAAAACTTGGCTTCTTGCATGTGCGTCAAGTGTCGTCGAAGGTTAGCCTGTGCAGTCCGCGTCGGCTAATCAGGTGTATTGTACTTTACGTTTAAAGGAAGTTTCTTAGCGAAAATCCAGTTTAGGCGGAGAATGTCGTCCCTGATTAGCTTGTGCGGACTGCACAAGCAAATTTGGGATGACAATTTACGCATATGCATTAAGCTCAGTTTTTCCTCATTTGGGTAAGCAGGTATGCAGGGATTTTTTTTTCACCGACGCTAATCGTCTGTCCGTACGTTTGTAACAGTTGCATGTCAGTTCCACATCGCCTATACACTTTAAAAGTTGTTTAACCGTAGGCCATTAAGACGAAGTGGATAAAGAATTAGTCAGTGATGCCAACTCAAGTTCAAGTTTACTCTTAAAGGTCAACCATTCAAGCGTCAATTTCGTTTTCGCTCCATATCAGCTATGCACTTTGAATTATTATATGAAACTTAGCTTAATGTTTAGGTCAGTGTGACGATGTATTATTGAGGGCGCGTGTCTTTCACACACACTAAAGGTTAATATCATGATTGAATGTTACACGAGTCAATTCAACGCAAAGAGCCTCGCCATGGGAAAACGGAACTTAATGCATGTGCGTCAACTGTCGTCCAAGATAAGCTCTTGAAGTCCGCACAGGCGCATGAGGGACGACACTTTCCGCTTTTATGATATTTTTCGTTTAAAAGAAGTATCTTATTAACGAAAATCAAGTTTAGGCGGAAAGTGTCATTCCTGATTAGCCTGTTCAGACTGCACGGGCTCATATTTTACGCGCATGTTTTCTCGTTTTCCCAGAGCGCGGTCAAAGTTTAATGGATGGGAATTTGTAGGATGGGTTACCTGAAACAATTCTATTTTAAGGCCTAACCACTTGAAGGTGAGAGATTCCCAAAGCGCTCATTTCATTTTATGATGAAATTAAACTCTCAAATGACGTTCTCCATTACCTTGATATGCGACGCACAAAAAGCTGTTAAAATCAATTACACAGGAGTAAAATTAAATTTTAAAGTAGCGGAGTGTTTCGAATTTCCGCTCATGATAAAGAGAATATTTAAAGACCAGAGAAGGATAAATTTATAGGGAAAGTTAATTATCAGCTATTAATAGAATCATTTCGATACCAGGTTACAAGACAATGGGCTGGTGTTTTGTTTGCCCACAGGTACCGAAGAGCAGTTTTGAATACACGACTTTATGGACAGATCATTAATCATCATCCCTTCCTTCGTCATCGTCGTCGTCATCGTCGATGTCCTCGTCGTCATCATCATCATCGTGGTCGACGTCGTCATCGTCATCGTCGTCATCGTCGTCGTCGTCGTCCTCATCATCATCATCATCCTAATCATCATCATCATCAGCATCAGCAGCAGCAGCATCAACATGATAATATTCATCAGAACAGCCACTACCACACCACCGCAACTAAAATCATCATCGTCGTCATCATCGGCAGCTGCAGTGGTAGCAGCATAAGAAACACTATCATCAACTTCATCATCATTATCATGAACTTCATTTTGTATAAACGTTTTTACTTAAGTTATATTTAAAATGTTGTTTTATAAGTAATTGTCAAGGTTTTCGATAACTGCTTCACTATTGTCATCTACAACAGCAACAAATGTAGCATGTACTTAATGATAAATGAAGACGTCAAAAGCATTTATGGGTCAATTGTGGACATAAACGTTCACTTTAACGTAACTCGCATCCACATTTAATTACATTCATGTTCATTATGTTATTTAATTCGATATGATCACATTCAAACATAACGTGAACACAACTTTTTATGTAATAATTGAATCTTCTAATTTAATTTTTATTTCGAAATTATCGAACCCTTAAGAAATATGTGTCGATCTGTTACGTCAATAATGTAAATGTTTAAGGAAAGACGTTACGTGAAAAGGGGACGCGGCGTAATTTGTCAATTTTTGACAGTTTCATAATCGCGGTTACTTAGAAATTAATTAGAATTATTAATTGATATAGGCACATGAAACTGTCAACGTCAACTCAAAGTGTAAACGTGCAAATTGACCTCCCAGCCATAGGCACTGTCTTTCAAATTCTAATTTAGATTTAAATTTATAACTTCCCAGACACGTGTGCCGATAATAACGTTTAAAATAAACTAATTTAAATTGTCTAAATAATACTTAAACACACACGTGTTTGATTATTACCAATACACACGAAACCTTTAAATCAATAACTTTTTGAAGGCGAATTTCGTTGAAACATTAATTTTCAAGATACAATTTAAACATTAGAAAAAGCTCCCATATTATCCGGAAGCGTAGACTGATAAACCGAATGAGAAAGCCAAAACATCAAATACTATCACCTGCATACATTTGGCAACACTGTCCCAATAATGAAGTAACATACCAAACAAACAAAACAGTTTATTCTACAATATATTGATACTGTCAAAAGGGCGATCATCGTGCGTGCTTAATCAAACGCTATAAGAAAACATTAATACCAACCGATGCATTGGTTTTGAACATTATCAGCCGAATCAAAATAATGACCAGGGATCGGTAGTAGAAAAAAAGATGGTTCTAGCGTCATTCATTAGCCTGACAAGCACCTATTAAGACCGAATTTCCATGTGTTACATGTCGCAGTATTTCATTTGTAACATTGAATTGCAAGCAGATGTTGACTTCGGGACTCATGTCCAAACCATGTTTCAATTTTCAAAAACGCTTTGGTGTTTGTACAACAAACACATCTTAACATTCTGTCATCGCGAACTATTTCATGATTAATGTATTAATGTTTTTATTACTAAACGCTAGGCGGCATTATTGTGTTGCGCTATTAAAACAGATTTAATGTGACTTGTTACAATGTTTTATCGAACCTAATTAATAAATAAATTTACTTTGTGCAAAATACATGGAAAAATAGTTCAAATAATGTAGTTTACATCATAAAGCATTATATTATAACACATAATAAAGCAATGGTTAATGTTCGCAATACAATAGAGAAAAGTTGATTAAAAGACCAAATGAGTTTATTATTTACTGTCAACAAATATAAAACTGTTAATATCATACTGTATTATAAGATCTAGAATGGTATGCGCTTTACGTGGGTGGGTAGGTGAGTATATTTGATAAATGGTAAAATAAACGATTCCCAAACTCATATTTTTTAATATCCTTAATTAGTTTTAATTGAAAGTTATCGCAGCAAACAAACTGTCTGTCTGTCTGTCTGTCTGTCTGTCTGTCTGTCTGTCTGTCTATCTGTCTGTCTGTCTGTCTGTCTGTCTGTCTGTCTGTCTGTCTGTCTGTCTGTACGTCCGTCCGTCCGTCCGTTCGTTCGTCCGTCCGTCAATCCTTCTGTCTGTCTGTCTGTCTGTCTGTCTGTCTGTCTGTCTGTCTGTCTGTCTGTCAGACACATATTATATTATTTCTTAATCAACCAACACTCTGGACTCTTACTCAAATTCTTAACTTTCACAAAGTGTTTGGTGTGTCCATTATTGCTCAAATGATTATCCGTCCGTTCTGTTCCATGTACATTTGTTTTATTTTAGAGAACTGTATGACGTAACGACCATGACGTAAGAGGCACTACTGAAGTCGTAAATGTCCATCAGCGAGAAACTTGAATGTCGTTGACGTAACATAAGATTGACTGTTGTGCAAATGTTCCCAATGATCGGAACGAATGAGAGGTCAATTAGGCTTTTGTGATGATAAACTGTTTAAGGCCCAAAATTAGCAGTAGGTTAACATAGTTCGCACGCTTGCGGTCGCTGGTTCAAAGAAGAACGAAATAAGTCGAATTCTGAAATGGGCTTCACGTTGCTTTCCATTAGAAATGTTGAAATACTTTTGTTTCGTGATGTGTATGATTGCGTATGCCACGACTTTAGCCTGTTAACATAACATAATGGCAGAATAATTGTTAATACTAATATGAAATCACCAAAATGTTTTCAAACGACCCACATGTATTGAAAATGTGCAATGAGCTAAAGTATATAACTATATACGTTAATCTGCAAAATCAACAATGACCTTGTTTTCCCCCAACAACGGCATTTAACATAAATGGATATGTTCATACGGCATTTAACATTTAATGGATATGTTGTATTATGCCATATACGAACACTAGTATAGTATGTTATGCACTAAACATATGCCGGCATGACACATTTTGCTAATTGTCCATTTTCACTCGGAGAACGGAATGAAACGTGTTCAGGTCTGTAATTTATGATTGAATTACACCAAAGCTAGGTTGCAATACACCACTTAGACCTTCCGGCCTCATTTTCCAATCGCAAAAATGTCATCGCAAATACTATTCATTATTTATAAATGTGTTTGTGACCACAAACGATCTTGCTATCTTTATTATTGTCAATGGGGATACATCTCTTTTACGATGATTATCAAAATTCATTACCCCTATTAAAATGCATGATCGCCGTTTCTACGTAAACGCGTTCGGACGCTGATAAGGTCATTGTGGTAATCTGTTATTTACAACGAGATGAAATATTCATATCATGTTATCTACAACTCGCATCGAAAAATCAATAATTAATATTTTCTGCGGAACTGATATTCAAACCTTAACCAATCATCATCTAGACTGTCATTAACTCCGGGCTTGCCACCGTTAATGATTCTCTATGAAAAACCAACATGTCGCAAACTGTTGTCTGGTCCACTTACTTTTCGAGTGATCTGTATGTAGATTATAATCGGAATAGTTAGTCTTGTCGGTCGTTTTACATTCGGATTTTTTGGATTAGTATATCATGTTGCAATCGGAGCGCTGTGATCTGAGTCGGACATGTCAGAGTGTCCTTTAATAATCTTTGGTTAAAGCACCTTTACCTGTCAAAACTATTTCCAAATGATACGAATGGTCGACGTATCCGACTAGCAATGTTTAATTGTCACCCCTTTGAAAAAAACAAATCTTCCAATTATTGTCTTACATAGATAAAACGTTCAAGATTAGTGTATTTATGTAACGTTCGTGTTCTTCACCTTGCGAATGTGTGCGTTTGTGGGTGGGGTCGGGGTCGGTATCAGAGAGTAATCCAGTTGGTTTAAGTTCCACGATCATTTTTCAATTAGTGTCTTACATAGATAAAACGTTCACGATTAGTATATTTATGTAACGTTCGTGTTCTTCACCTTGCGAATGTGTGCGTTTGTGGGTGTGGTCGGGGTCGGTATCGGAGAGTAATCCAGTTGGTTTAAGTTCCACGGTCTTCTCAATGGCATAAAGCACTGGTTCTACCAATACAATAAATGAGCGACGTTCTGGGAAAATCGGGCTTAATGCATGTTCATAAAGTTTTGTCCCAGATTAGCATGTGAAGTCCGTACAGGCTTAGGGCGCTTTCCGCCTTACCGAGTCGGTAACTTTTCAAACAACTCGGCCTACGTCTTTTGGCCTTTCACTTAATTAATTTTACATCGCGTCCCTTGTGTACTATAAAATCGCCAGTCGATTGTACAATGTCATTCATAATGTATGGCAGATATTTAATTTTCAATTAACGACTAGATGCCGTTTTGACAAACTGTTTCATACCGACATTTAAATCTCATTCACAGGTACAACTATGCGAAAAGATACCGCAAACATTAATAAAAAAAACAACTCTTTCTCAATAGCTCTTTGCAACTTCAATGTTTCGAAAAATACCGCACAAAACATAATGAAAATGTTAAGATCGTATCACATATATATAGTTTTATAAGTATGCATACATAAATAATAAACCATTTAGATCGCTTTTAATAAATTAAATTGCTACTGCGGAAAATGATATGGTTAAACATAAACTCAAATTCGTTTTTCCACAGAATGTCTTTATTATTCACTTCGCACCTGTACGTTAAACGGTTGTCAAAACATGGGAATGCCAATAAATATGCGCTCATACATTAAAGAAACTAAACAAATTTGTTTCGACAAGGGGTCATGTTGAGTTACATACGTAGACGACGCGATATTCGTGTTTTATTACTCGTGTGAGCTCGTTACCTTTCGTGCAGACATTAAAGATGTGTTTGTGATTCGACATCATCAGTACCGGCATTTTTTGTTATTTATACGATCTAAGTATCATTCTTCTAGAGCCATCGGGAGGTCCCGGATTCGATCACAACACTTGGAGCATTCTCAAAGACACACAGTAGTTGCTCTACTAAGAAAACGGACTCAAAACACACTAAATCACACCAGAATTAACAATATTTCAGTAAACAAGAACTAGCTTGAAATTGCAGAGCTATTTAATAGAGCATTCGTTCCAATTTACAAAAGTATGACAGTCATGGTTGCTGAGGCACACCACCGATCCTCATAAATACAATGCAGAAGAAACGCAAGAGATCGAAATAGACATACACTAGAAAAAGTGTTTGATTCCATCATTATTTGACAAATACAGTTGACACCCGATGGCTCGAAGTTGCGGGGACCGACAAGAACACTTCAAGACATTCGAACTTCGAGCCAGTTTTGAACTGAAATAAGATCTATATTTTGCTTTGCTTCGCCTTTTGTGCATTGTTTATTTCGAAATTTAATGACAACACCTGTGTTTCTTTGTCTGTAGATAGACCAGCGAGTGACATGACTGTTAGAATATTAAATATAATAATACAAATGCCACGCGCATGCGCTTAGTGCACTATTGTGAAAAACACATCCACGTTTCCAACTGTGAAAAAACCGAATAAGATATTTAACATCAGACTCGAAACACATACATAATACTGATGTCGCATTTTATTAACTGAAGATTATTTTTTATATGCATAATTTAATCGCAATTGCCATCGCTTCACCACAAAATTCCGTTTAACGATCTCGATAGTGTGTGATGCAAAATTAATTTCCGTGGATGTTTTGTCACAGTCAATTACTCCACTGATTGTTGAAGTNCTGGGAATTCGAACAGATTTGATTCCCGCTGTATTGGTTAACTTTTCAATTTATCATCAAAATGTCAAATTAAAGTGTTCGAGAGTACGTCGTAAAGATGCAACCGTTTCTAATGAAAGATGATTTATAAACGGCCGTTTATTCGTCGAACACCTGTGTCGAAAACAACACCATCGTCGAATATCTTACCTTCAAATGTTGCTCTTGACACTTAAAGGGATTTGTGGAAATGTACAAAAAATCACATTTTATTGAATGGTTCAACATAAAAACATTCTAATATACTGTCGATGTATTGGAGAAATATAAAAATCATTTATCAAATAAAATATATATGTCATGCCAAATTTTTACAATTGACAGTGGTTGAATGTTTTACGTTTTTTGGGCGATTGCCTTCTGTAATTCACCCCATAGGTAACATAATATACGTATACCGAAGAGTAAAGTCCGTTACTGCAATTAACCACTTCGCATCCAGATTCTCCATTCACAAACAAAAAAGCTCCGATCGCATGGTATTAGTATTAATGCGCACAAACAGCTTACAGCGCGCGTTCCATCCATGGCAACGTCTTTTCACTGTGGCATTAGCACCCGAGTTACACGTAGTCCTCATGGAAGTTGTATGCAGCGACGAAATATCGGTTCAATACTGAACTATCTACACTTAACCGATACAGCGCATTTATGTTCTTTCGTTTTAAGAAATCAACTTCGTTCGCAATATGGGCGACAAATTGTCATTACCACGCGCTACATTGTTTACTCTCAAAGTAAACATCTCAATGTTCTCTGCGCTACAAAGTTTTTATATGACAATTCGCCCGTGCTTTTCATGCCAGTTTTGAACTTTTTCCTTACACACGAAATACATGTTGTGGTTGTCACTTTCATATCAGCTTATTATACGCCATGCATGAAGTAACATTCGGATAAGCGTTGTGGACTTCACATTGTTAAATGCCATTTAAATTTACTTACATAAAATAATGTGATCATTTTGCAAAACTTTACTTAGATATTAAACTGTAATGCAGTATTTTAACGTAAATGGATAAATAAACAGGCGAGTTACTAGTTGTTTTCATTAATTATAATAAACAAATAATGTGTAAACATAATAATGCTTTTGTGTAACAGACTGTTAATTCACGTTGAAACAAAAGCTGTTTATTCAAACTAAAGGTTTGATGTCCCAATATTTGTTGATAAAAAATCCCAATTCGGTCCACTTTGTCGATAACAAATTCTCTTTTCGACTAGACTACTTTTCCCAAAGTGGAGGGAAAACCCCTGTATATTAAAGTGAACTATCAATCTGTGACTAACTGAAATTCTGTTTTTAAGGACATATTTTTAGAACTTCAGAGATGGGCATAGTTGATAGCTTAATTTCTCATACAATCCTGTTTATTTTTAATTATTTTTTATGCCGGCTTGATCTTCCAAGCAGATATCATTACACTCATCAAATTATAGGTACTATCCCAGTGTTTCATATGTTGGCAAGAACTAAATTATATAAATGCTTTATAGACTTCATCTGTTGTCTAAGTTAGTATTTGAATTTCAGGGGTTGTCCAAACAATATTGGTCTTGCCTGATTTTATTGGAATTTGAACTTCATTGTATTCATTTACATGAGAATTAAAGGGATTTCTTTTATGGACAATCTGTTCTGTCAACGTTTCGCAGTTATGAATTGGCACGTACGACAATGACTTGTTTTAAAAAGCAGCATTTACTTTTAACCCCAATAGCTAAATCATATATTATGTTGACAGCCTGTCACCCTTCCTTATTTCCATCTGTTTTATTCAACAAAGGTGCTTGGTTGGCTTCACGGTGTATAGTGTTTTTACGAATACAAAATTTGAGCAAAATCGCCCCACCAGTACTTTCAGTACATTGATTTTAGTTTGTTGTCCATTTGTGTAAAACTGTAGTATACACCTCGGTCACATTCATGTGTGTCCTCCACAGTTACAACATAACATTCTACAAGAAAATTATTGACACTTTCCGCTAAGACTGGACATTCGTTTGAGAGAGACTTCCTTTAAACCAAAACATACCATAAAAGAGCAGAGTGTCGGCTGGGATAAGCCTATGCAGACTGCGCATACTAATCTGGGATGACATTCTTCGCACATGCATAAAGCCCCGTTTTCCAAGAGCTAGGTTCATTTATATCATTTGAACAAAATTATTGCAAAAAATGATACCACACTTCCTTACGGCCTCATTGGAAATTTAAATATTCTGCTTTGTCATGAATTTTTTTTAATTTGTAAACAAAAATACATGCTTAATTACATTTCATGTCTTATGGCAAAATGTCAACTGCTTACGGCTGAAATTCAATTTCACCTACCCCCATTAAATCAAGTCGCTAATCGTATATTCATGGGCTTTGCATCAATCGGAAGGCGTATCAGCTTGCTGTCGTTTCGAGCGTGGCCAATCGGGGTTTAATCTCTACAGAAAACTTTGAAACAAATAGATCATTGGAGCGATTTAATACGTTTTCCGGAAGAAATAGATAATTATCGAAGCTTGATAATTTTTCTCTGAGGGCGAGCCCGGGCCGTCAGATGCAATGTCGGGTTGTAGATTTGAAGACCGTGGTTATCTCGAGAAATGGTGTAAATCTGTGGTGAAAGGATGGACTTTTGACGTTGTAAATTATACAAACGTTACGAGGACCATACGGAGAGGTAACGTTGGCTGCATCATCATTTGGTAGTCAAACTGTTGTTTGCCAAAGTGCCTCGATTTAATTAGAAATTTGATGAAATAAATTGCAGGAAGTAAACACAGTGTTAAATGTGATTAAATTCTGCAAGTCCTTCTGTGTCTTCACGACGTCAATTTGAGATGATTCAGCTGTGTTTACATTGATTTGTTGTAACTACTTATAGTCTCCATGTCTCCACGTTGAATATTATTAACATATTATTGAAATCAATATGGTCTGCGCACATTATTATATGACCGGTCCGTGGCGATGTGCATTGGGCGTTTGTCGGACCTAAACTCACGTCGACAAACATGTATTTCGCTAATGAAAATTGTGTAACGCAAAGATCCCGGTATCGATAGTGCGCATGCGTATAGCATTGTTTCATGTACATAAACACTACTGCTACTGGGTTTCTCTCGCCCCTCCCCCGAAAAGAGTACCCAGGGAAAACCTTGTAGTTTAATAGAAATGTAACGAGCTTTTATTAAAATGAGACATATGTGTCAAATGTCCAAAAATTAATTTTAAATGTAATATTAATTTCACAAACGAAATACTATATCAACCGTAGTTATGCACCCTTTAATTCTCGTTTGGGACTTGTTTCTGATATTCCCTCCGCTTACCCAACAGCTAGTTACATCGATAGACATGCCTGTGCGTGAAGTATCGTCCCAGACTAGCCTGTACATGCCGCACATGCTAATCAGGGACGACACTTTTCGCCTGAAGGTGATTTTGATTTAGAAGAGACTTCCTTTAAACGACAAATACTATACAAACGGAAAGTGTCGTCCCTTATTTGCTTGTCGGATTGCACAAGCTAATCGTGTAAGACATTTTACGCACATGCATTAAGCCCCGGTTGTCTAGACCTAGGCCCAAATGTTTATGTGCTTTTTTTTATTTCATGTCCTTAGCTCCACCTTGGAATTTCTTTGGATTAGACTTTCATTAGCCTCTAGAAAGAGGTTGTGCCACTGTTTAAAGGCCGTGTATATGTGTCATAATTACGTGACAGAGTACCTGGTTCTGGCTTGCAGATGATGCAAAATGGTTTAACCGCTTTTTAGGAAACAGAAAAAAATTATTTCGCCGAAGTTTGCGTAAATACTATTAATTATCAATGTTCGGAGTGCCAACGCGTGAATTATGATCAGTATTTATTAAAAAATAAAATCCTGTTTAGAAGCAATTCGCCTACAAAAAAAATAATTGTGGAAATAACGTTGAAAATATTAATAGGTCAAAGTAGGTGCAGTTTTGTGTAATATCTTGACGTCAACATCACGCCATTCTCACACTTATGATTTTGACTTTGTCACTTTTGTAGAGATACAAATAACACAAACATGTTGTTGTTATATGTTTATGATTTGATAAAGCACATACGCCACTCCGAAATGAAAACTTGAACAATTTCAATTTAGTATTTGTTACGCAATAGTTCTTATTGTTGTGATACATTTATATGGTTTCATGGGAATTTCCTGCTGTTTTTTTTTCAACGTCGAATCAAAGGCTTATAGAAAACAGCTAAAATGAATTTACAATAAGTGTACATTATCTTTAATATATATNGCGAATTAATAATTTGACTCGCTTAATAATGTTTTAATTTTCATCACCGACTTCGTGTTATTCATTTGACCGCAAATTGATGTTGGAAGCCATCAAAACCGTACACTAAATAGATAACATAGTTTTTGTTCTATACTCGATGGGAAATATTATATTAGGGTTTTCGGGAATAACATTATCTTGCTTGTTTTGAATAAATGTATATAATTGAATGTGTAAAAATGCTTCAAAATGCGTTTATACCAATTTGGTAACAGGTACATGTATATATTTATTTCATCATTTCATTACCTCTGCGCGCATCCACTTTGATGTGTCATGCTTCTGGTATTACGCGCTCTTCTTAGTTTTGGAGTTATAGATAGTATTATTTTTAAAGCTGCCCTTATCCCTCTCTATATACGTTGGTCTTTCGTTTAATGGGAAAAAATAATGTTTGAATAACAAGTATCGAAACAAACTTGTTGGAGTCCGAGCTACTTTTAATGAAAGAATTTTTTTTGCGTATTATTGTATTAACTTTAAAAGTAAGTCTATTAATATTATAAATGTATATTGCGTTTCAAAGGTTTTGATCATATGACAAAGCCACATGACTAGAGACTACTTTCCGAGCCCACTGTAGTGATAAGTGGAGTGTAGCCGGTGAGCGAGCGATCGGGATCGGTCGGGAATCTGTCATCGCGCATGCGCAGGGCCTGTTGAGAGTATGTTTCTCTTAATTTAACGCAGCTATTCTGCGCCCATGGAAAAACGGTTAGGAAAATCAAGAGCGACCAATAACGAGAATAACGCTTGTAACCGTGGCAGAAATAAATCATCATTCGCTCAGTTCATGAAGAGAGAAATAATGTTATTCGCGAAGACCTTTTAAAACCCGATTGACGCCAGCACTACGCCCCGAAATGTCAGCGCGATACAGACTGCGAGGCGTGGTTTTAGCATTACTGCGAAATGGCGAGCTATTTTGCGGATATCTATTCCATGTATACGGTTTTAACAAGGAAATCGAATTGGCCCTGTGTTGATGGCTAAATTTTGGGAATCGTTTAAGATAGGAACTACCATTTAGCGAAGACAAAAAAGTGCTGATCAAACAATACAAAATACTTTTCTGTGTTACCGACGATGCAACATGGACAATGAGATGACGACCAAGGACAAGATGATGCTGATGAAATGCCAGCTTCTACTGCAAAACGCTCGGGTTGAAAACAATATCATGATTGCTAAAGCGAAGCTAAGACAGAAAAATATAAAAGTCGCGAACAAAAGTGTATCTACACCGGTGAAAAGAATGAAAAGGAAAACCATCTTGGTCAGAAAATGGCTCGTCAGACGATCAGACCTGGGTCAATACGCACGGCTGATGACCGAACTGAAGAAAAAAGTTCCTTCGCATGGACTTTCAGATATAGCTAGAGACCCTGACACGCATTGAAAACATAATCCAGCCCAAGAGGTCAAACTACAGGACGCCTATGACAGCTGGCATTAAGATGGCAATAACATTGCGGTACCTAGTATCAGGGGACAGCTGCCATTCTCTCTTGTATGGATTCCGGGTCGCACACAACACCATCTCCAAGATCATCCTTCAGGTGTGCGATGCGATATAATTTGCTGAGGATCTAATTCCCTGTCCCGACACGCCAGATGAGTGGAAAAACATCGCCAAGCAGTTCGGCTACCGATGGACGGTAAGCTTATCGCCGTACAGTGTCCTCGGCGTGGTGGCTCCAACTACCAAGATCATCATTCCATAATCCTAATGGCCTTGGTCGACGCCGACTACAAGTTTATTTAGGCGGAAGTAGGCAGCAGCGGATGAGCCGGTGTTGCTGAAGAGTTCAACAGCAATAAGTCTAGGGAAACCATCGACAAGGAAGTGTTGAGTCTACCTGATCATAAACCTTAACCGAACGACGACAAACCATGGCGCATTCGCCTAGAAGTGGCTCATGAAACCTTCCTCTAAGAAAAACATGTCACGAGGGCGCCTTCCTTTTCTTTTGAGGGTCAGTTTCGATGGGTGGTGGTTGTAGAAGGTGATGGCCATCTTGATCTAGACCTATATCCTTTTTCTCGTTGCTGCTGTTCTCCATCGCCTTCGGTAGCGGATGCTGCTCTTGAAGACCTGTTCGAAACTGGAAGGCCCACTCTGACGGTACGCTTCGTCTTTGCTGGCATGTTGATCCTCGAGTTATGTATGCGAAATACCAGTTAACACTAACGATTGCAGAATAATCAAAGCACAAAAAAATGGTTTTATACGAGTTATTTTCGGTCCGGGGTATATTGTGTTTGTTCCGTGTCTATGTCGTTGTGTTCCTTGTCGTTGTTGTGTAGGTCCGGGGTGGTCCGTGTAGATGTCGTGTTTAGCCGGGACTATCCGTGTCCCTGCCGTGTGCCGTAATACTCCGCAGCTCTGTCGGGATAGTCCGTATGGGTACCGTGTTGATTCCGTGTTGCTGCCGGGTTTGTCCGTGTTGGTCCGTGTTGGTCCGTGTTGATTCCGTGTTGCTGCCGGGTTTGTCCGTGTTTGCCCGTGTTGGTCCGTGTTGATGCCGTGGTGTAACTGGGGTGGTGGTCTTTGGAAGACCGTCGACGCTCAAGAATGCTTAAAAGAACAAAAGATCCGGGACGATCCGGGACTGCCGAGTCCATCCTTGCTTATATGGGACTGTGGCTTAATTCTTAACGGATTCAAATTTACATGCACAGTGTTGATAGAGAGGGTGGCTGCATTGAATTTCTAGCATGAAAGTATGATATGAGCCGCTTGCTTGGAAAACTGGGCTTAGTGCGTGTGTATAAAGTGTCGCCCCAGATAAGCCTTGCAGTCCGCACAGGCTAATCGGATACTACAGTGATCGTCTGCACTGGATTTTTCGTTCAGAAGAGATCATTCCTTCGAAAAAATCCATAAAAGCGAAACGTGTCGTTCCTGATTAGCCTGTGCTGACGGCACTTTTTCGCAAATGCATTAAATCCCGTTTTTCCAAAAGACATACCCATTTTTTTTAAACAACTACATGTTTAGAGGTGATCTACATACATGTGTATATATATTTACATTTGTATGCTTATCAAGTCTATTACAGTACAGTTAGTCGTTTTAAAGCATAAGTCATTTTAAGCCATTAAGTCTTTGTCATGCTCAAGTCTATTTCGGTGCCTCCTTATAAAATGCAGCTTATTTTAATACAGGAACAATACTAATAATACAAATAAAACGCATTTAGATCTGAAAGGCGACTTTTTCACATAAACGTAACAGCTGTTAATGTTTGGACTTAAAAGTCTATTTCGTCTGTTTTTGTAATTGCCAGTCAGAACGCTCGGATTCCACCAATGTACCTGCTAATAATGTAATTGCGTCTTTATTTTCGCAGACATTTCAACAAATTATCGACTAGTAGGGGGATTTTGTCACTCTGGCGCATGTTTTTAATTTTCCAATCGTCTGCTGAAATTCACATCCCTTCCATCCCATAGCAGACGAGATGGTATACAAGAGGAATTATGTCTTATTTCTAAGAAGGAATTGTTTTGTCGGCAACCAGCAAAATACCAAGAGTTTTGAAAACTGCGAGATTTATCTGAAAAATTGAAACAACCCAGGAGTTGTTTATTATATGATTATTAAATACACAAAAATGTATTTTTCTTACGGTCCATCTCGAGAACAAAGTGGCCTATGCAAATAACAAATGTGTTTTAGATCAACGTCCAAAAAGGTAGAAAGTTAACAAGATGTACGAGTTGTCTATCAACAATTTTACAACAAAACAATATATTTGTGTACGGCATAAATTATCATTATCAGCAAAGCTAACGTGATGATATGTACATCCTACTGTTTTATATCCCAGGACCGCAAATATAAATGTAAATAACGTTAACTGCTTTGCGAAATATGTGGACGAAACTGTGAAATATGAAATATGATAATATAGAATTTCGCTAAGAGAGACATCCTTTAAACGAAAAATGCAATCAAGGCAGAAAATGTCGTCCCTCATTAGTCTATGCGGATCATAGTATGTGGAGCGAAACTTTACGCACTTGCACTAAGCCCGGTTTTCCCAGAGCGAGGCTCTTCAATATTGCAAAGTGAGTTATTTCGGCTTGTACGCGAAGAATAAATAAACTAAACACGAACATAACACTAACAGCATTCGGGTTATTTATAGAACTAGTTTCGCATACATATAATTAACAAAAACTCAATTTTACAGGGATATTTGTCACAACAACATGTGGATAATACTTTATCTAATAATTGAATTGAAATTTTAAGATCTGCACAATCGTTTTGTTTTCAACGCTTTTTTATACCCCCGAAGGTTGGCATATAGTGATCGCACTGTCCGTCTGTCCGTCCGTCCGTCCGTCTGTCTGTCCATCTGAACTTCCGTCACACTTTGAGTTTAAGTTTCGAAAAATGTGGAAAAAAACTTTGCGTTTAGGTTTACAAAAATGTGGGAAAAGGGGGCATGTGTCATCCTATGGTGACAAGCCTTGTTTATATTAAAGATAGGTATTTCAAGCTTACTTCAAGAACAAACTGTTCTATATAAAGAATAACGGTGCTGTAACTATGTGTTAACTTCCATGCTGAACTTCTCGTTTAAGTAGTTATGAGATATATTATTAATAATTTTAATAACATTCTTTATATTAGAACCAGAATAGTAAAAATGTTTTGCTATTAATGTATATTTTTGTTAACTATATGTGTAATATAAAAGTTTGTTAACCTATATTATAACACTGGGATAGGTTTCTATAGTATGATTTTTATTCTAAACGTATTCTAAACGTTTAAAAATTATATGTAATGTACAATTATCATGATTTATTATACCAATCAATATTATTTAATGTATTTAACTCCCCAAAATACCAGAGCATAATTATTTTAAATTATTTGAAATAACTATAAAATCATCATACTTATTATCTTTGAACGATTTATCATGTTTCAACTCTCACAGCAATGTTTTAGCTGAAACATGTCCGCCTGAGACAAATAAAGTTAATGTTGTTTGCATGTTATCATAAAATACATAAAAAATATTTCAGGACATGTATGTGTCCTCCTTTTAAATGACTTATATGTTCACATGTTGTAAATATATGCGAATGCATTACTCATTTAAAGAATATGCATCTCGCAGTTTTTATGTCACTTATTTTCACAGGTATTGAGTAAAGTTATTAGTCGTGTATTACCCGCATATGAATCCTCGCCTATTCTGATAGGCCGCGGTTTCTAGACCAAGCCTTACCAAAAATGGCCACATCTCCCAGCACATAGGCAAATAGGCTTTTAAGATATCGGCAGAATAGCAACGTCGTACTTTGTAAGTGAAATTGAACGTCGTTTCAAACAGCAACAACAACAACATCAACAAAAACACTATAACATGATTAAAGTCGTCGTCGTCGTCGTCGTCATCGTCATGGAGAGGATGGTGATCATCATCATCACGTCATAATCATTGTTACTCAAGTTTGTTAATTGTTACTGCTCACTTTATAACTATTCTAAATACGGTGAGTATGTGTTAAATTATTCATGAAGACAAATCAACAACAACCGATTGGGAAATTTCTCTCCATTCACATGTATTCCCCTCAAGGTAAAGGTAAACAGACCATTTTGTTGTTTAACTTACTACAGGCAACTGTACAGACTAATTGAGTGTTGAAATGAACATATCTGAACCAAATTGATTGATGCAAATTTAGATGACTATACATAATATTATTGCGCCTTAGAGACATTTATTTGAAGAAGTTAATTTACGTTCGCCCCGCGCGCACACGATGTTGTGTGGAGCGTTCATAGATTACAGTTTTCGCGTGATTGACGTTCATCAATGTAATCAAGCTGAAAGATTTTGGACGAGTATATGAGATATTTTTCTAGAGTGATAACTTTACACGTATTATTAGTTAACCCGTTTTAACATGAATTCTTTCTAATAAGATCTCTTAAATTCCGTATAGTTGTGAAAATTATTATTAATGATTGATTGAATTTACAAAGTATCACACGACAGAAGACGGAACCAAAACACAATTGGCCGGAACAGTTGAGGAGTTTAGAGATATTATTAGAGAGTTTATAATATACTTATTATTTTCCCAATATAATTCAATGTAAAAGCGACAATTTTAAGCGAAAATAAAAGCAACATTTTGCACATAGAGACCCCTATAACCATACCTTTTCTTAAAGGGCATTATAAGCTGAATCGATTTAAGCAATAAAAAGATATGTCATGTTCAAACCAAGAAAGAACTTGACACAAATCAAAATCGACTGTTTTTGCACCTTCTTTTTTCCTGCCGTTTTCTAGTCGAATTTAACTTTTTCAGTGCAATTGTTGTCTATAGTCTCCAAATTTATCACATTTCGGGGATTTAGTAGTGAACACCTATTCTTACCCTATCAATTTCCCCAACAGATTAAACGAGAATAACAATCTGAAGTGTAAAACATGCCTTGAGTTAAATATGATGATTTTTTTTAGAGAGTACAGCCCTACATGACTCGATTATTTAGTATAATGAAACCAATAACGGATTCAAAGCGTGTTTCCGAACAGTCTAAATGCTTATTTCAGTAATAACAGTTAAGACACAATTTAATTAATAAATTAAGAAAATGAATAAGCAAATATGGCGTGTCAGTTATTCAGTTTCTGGAATTTGTTGATAATCTATTTCCGAGCGGATATTTTTTTTCATTAAAGCATACACACGGATGAACATAATTGCGTATTTTGTTACAAATAAAGATCAGTGTTCAGAAAGGTTTCAGAAGCCTTGGCAGACATTGCTTTAATAGCGTACATTGTACGAAATATTATGAACGAAAATTAATAAAAAGCGTAGTATTCATTCTTTATTTTTTGCATATTATTTATGTTTAAATTTGATATATTTTCACAAGTGGAAGTATACTTATTTTTATTGAAAACACACATATCATCAAAATAGTACATTTTACTTAGATTTTGATTATAATTAAAACAAAAGGGTAACCAGTTACAATTATAAAAGGAAAATAACATTTGTTTCAGGTGAAACAGCAACGGAAAAAATCCCACGGTTAATAAACCTGTCCAAAAACTCAAACAAAAATCAACACATTAAAATTTTATATAATTGAAAGGCAATAACATATGCAAATGAGGGAGTAATCGATAGCCATCAACAGAGGCCAATGAGTTTAATAAAACATTAATATTGGCGGCGCGTCAAAAACCTAATTGACGTTGTGGCCCCTAATTGAGCACGTGACCCTTAAGGGCACAGGGGCAATCATAGGGGCCCGATACAATCTTTATTTCAAAAGCTGTAAGTCGAATTCAAATCAAGGGGCTTTTCTGCGTCGATGATTTGACGGTTGTTGTTTGTATAGACGGATAAAAATCATGTTGTTAATAAATAGGTTTAACAGATTGATTAATAATTGCCCTTTCAATCTGATAGGAGATCGATTCGGATACACGTAGAGTTAATTGGTAAGGTTTATATTTGTGTACTTTTGTATTCAAATGGTGATATTCCGATTTAGTTTTCAATTTAATTTAATGATTTTTTTTTAATATTATATAATAACAATATTCACAAAGGTCAAACAATCTGTTTTCATTTTAAAACAATTTAAGGGAGATTTAAATAATGCAACCCAACGTCCCCACCCACCCCAAAAATTGGGGTATACAATATCTTTGCATTGTTTAAATGCAACAAAAGCACGTCTATTTGTAAGGACGCAGAATCTGTTTTGATATCAAAAGTTTGTGAAGTTCTCTTGCTCAAAATTAGACGAAGATTGTTTCCCCTAGTACAAAGTAAATACATATGCATACAACTATACCGTAAAGATGGTCCATTTGTTACAACATGGGCCTATACAAATTAGTTAATAAAGGTTCCTGGTTACACTTGTTATGTAAGATATTGTCAATATCGTGTAGCACAGTAATCTCACATGAATTGCAAATTGTTGGTCCTACTTCAAAATGTCAATTGCAAATTGCATAAAATGAAGTTATACATTAGAAGTGTAAAAGAAAACAGTATATTTATAAATCATGTAATTATCAGCATGTGTGCAATTGTAACACTGTTCACATTTAGTAAAAAATCTGGATTTTTTCACCATGTTCAATGTATTTTGTTTTGTATTGTGGCCCATTGAAAGAAAAGTTTGTTGTTGTTGTCGTTGCTTTTTTATAAATATTTTGGGGAATGTGAATTTTAAAATTACATTCAAGCCCAATTAAAACTGTCCACAACGTTAAACAACGCTTGGAAGACATCATGTTTAAATAAATTCACAATTGTAGGCATTTAAAATCTGTAATATATTCATAGAAATGTGTTTGTTTACAGCATAATAAATAATCATTTGACAGTTGTACACGTCTATCAACTGTGGAAGACGACCCCACATATACACTATCATTTTCAAATCTCATAAAATCGGACATGCCAAAATAAATTTCGCGATCTGCGCAATGGTTATGATTTAATCACTGGAACTAACAGTTCCATTTTGACATGGAATACGACGCTCCTTCCAAACCGCACCGGTCGCTGCACTGTCCAAATTACGGAGTGATTTATTGACTATTAACGCCTCTACCTAGATCGGTTAATACGCTGAAAGCGCGGGTGTTCAGGTAATGGGTCTAATTGTTAATTAAATTCGTGTTATCCGGCCTATACCACCCGCCTCGCCGCACAGCGCCAAGTGTCAGCAGCGTCTCTAGTTACTGGACCGCTCGGGTTCCGTGTGCAGTGGTAGGGGGAATATATCACCCACTTAAGCCGCTGTTGGAAGCTTCTTGGTACATGTGTGAGCATATAAGCATCGTTCTGGGAAAACTTAAGCTTAATGCATGTGCTTATAGTGTCGTCATACAATGTGACGACACTTTCCTCCTAAACTGGATTTTCGCAAAAACACAACAGAAAAATGGTTCTTTATGGTTTGAAGAAAAAAAAACAACATAAACGTGGAAAGTTTCGTTCGTTGCAAATAAAATGATTAAGTTTAATGTAACCTTTTGATGGAAAGGAAGCGCTAAATCTTAATCGATGCATAAAAAATCGCCAAAAATAACACAGACGTAAGTCGTAAGAAAAATAATTTCATTAACTCTTATTCAGTAGGGTGTTAGGTAAGTTAGTTACTCCATCTCGGGTAGGCTGGTCGCGGGCTTGATTGGGTCTCGATGTTGACAGAGCGACGTGAATACACATACATAATCGTATCGGACAGAGCGACGTGAATACACCTACATAATCGGATCGGACAGAGCGACGTGAATACACCTACATAATCGTATCGGACAGAGCGACGTGAATACACCTACATAATCGTATCGGACAGAGCGACGTGAATACACCTACATAATCGTATCGGACAGAGCGANAGAGAGAGAGAGAGAGAGAGAGAGAGAGAGAGAGAGAGAGAGAGAGAGAGAGAGAGAGAGAGAGAGAGAGAGAGAGAGAGAGAGAGAGAGAGAGAGAGAGAGAGAGAGAGAGAGAGAGAGAGAGAGAGAGAGAGAGAGAGAGAGAGAGAGAGAGAGAGAGAGAGAGAGAGAGAGAGAGAGAGAGAGAGAGAGAGAGAGAGAGAGAGAGAGAGAGAGAGAGAGAGAGAGAGAGAGAGAGAGAGAGAGAGAGAGAGAGAGAGAGAGAGAGAGAGAGAGAGAGAGAGAGAGAGAGAGAGAGAGAGAGAGAGAGAGAGAGAGAGAGAGAGAGAGAGAGAGAGAGAGAGAGAGAGAGAGAGAGAGAGAGAGAGAGAGAGAGAGAGAGAGAGAGAGAGAGAGAGAGAGAGAGAGAGAGAGAGAGAGAGAGAGAGAGAGAGAGAGAGAGAGAGAGAGAGAGAGAGAGAGAGAGAGAGCAAAGGGTTAACTTGAAGATTCTGAAACTGAAACAATTACTTATTTAACCAAATAGTTCATTCTTAAAAATATCAAACTAACTAAATACAATTTTAATGGTGGGATTGTCCGTGCTCTGGGAAAACGGGGCTTTATTTATGTGCATAAAGAGTCGTCCGCACAGGCTCATCAGGGACGACATTTTCCGCCCAACTGAATTCTTGTTAAGATGAGACTTCTTTTAAACGAAAGATTCCATACAGGCGGAAAGTGTCGTCCCTGATTAGCGTTTGCGAAGTGCAACGGCTAATCTGCGACGACACTTCAAGCCCATGCATAATGCCCCGTTTTCCCAGAGGAACGGCGTGTTCCATTTGCGTCATGTTCAGATTGGTGATATTATTGTGGGTAACGTTTGCCATGTATCTTCGTTAGCATTTCTGATTTGTATTATTGTTGAATGTTCGGATGCGTAAAAGCCGGATTTTGTATTACAACAATATGCAAGTTGTTTTGAAAACGCATTTGTATGTGATGCAAGCAATTGAACAAGCGTCAAGATTTCCAAACATGTATTTGAAATGCGTTCGTGACATTTAATATATAATTTTGATCATTTTAATCTATTGTCAAGGCCTATCAAAATATACTGTTCAAAGTAGGCTGAGTAACATGAAACAAGCATATTTTAAGGCCTATCAACTCATAGGTGAGCGACAACCAAAGCGCTCGTTTCATTTTATGATGAAATTCAACACTCAAATGATCGTCGCCATTGCCTTAAAATGAGACGCACAAAAAGCTGTTAAAATCAATTTAACTGAAGTGAAATCATATTATAAAGTAGCGGAGTGTCTCGAATTTTCGCTCGTGATGAAGAGGACATTTAAAGACCAGAAAGCGATAATTTATAGGGCGAGTTAATTATCTGCTAATAGAATCATTTCGATATCACTGTACAGGTGTTCTGTTCGGCCCACATGTATCGTAGAGAAGTTTTGAAAACCCGACCTTATTGACAAACCATTAATTATCATCCCAAATTTCTCCATCATCAGCATCATCATCGTCGCCATCGGCGTCGTCGTCATTGTCATCTTGTCTTCTCCTCCTCCTACTCCTCCTTCTCCTCATCCTCATCCTCCTCCTCCTCCTCCTCCTCCTCATCATCATCATTATCATTATCATCATTCTCGTCGACATTAATATTCATAAAAACCACCAACACCACCCTAACTAAAACCATCATCATCATCATCAGCAGCAGCAGCAGCGGTGATAGCAGTATACGAAACAAGATCGTCAACTTGATTTCTTTTATCATGAACCTCATTAAGTAAAAATGTAAAATAGTATTTAATATATAAATGTATAATTTATTTTATACATAAAAATGTTGTCTTATTATTAATCGTCTAAGTGTTCGATAACTGCTTCACTATTGTTATATAAAACAGCAACACATGTAGCATGTACTTCATGTTAAATGTAGACGTCAAAAGCGCTTTTAGGTTAGTGGTAGACATAAACGTAACATTTATCGCAACTCACAGCCACATTAAATTGCATCTAGGTTCATAATATTATATAATTCGATATGATCACAAACAAACATAACGTGAAAGTGATCTTTTTAATAAAATAATTGAATCTTCCCTTTTAAGTTTTATTTCAAAATTATCGACGCCTCAAGAACTATTTGTCAATCTGTTCCGTCAATAACGTAAACGTTTAAGGAAAGAAATAACGTCAAACAGGGGGTGCGGCGTGATTTATCATGTTGTGACAGCGATTATGCGCGGTTAATTAGATTTTAATTAGAAATATTAATTGATATACGCACATGAAACTGTCAACGTCAAATCAAAGTGTTAACGGGAAAATTGACCGCCCAGCTTTAGGCACTGTCCGTCAAATTCTAATTTACATTTAAATTTATAACTTCCCAGCCACGTTTGCCGACAATATGACTTAATATAAACTAATCAAACTGGATTTTTTTAAATAAAACTAAAAAAAACATACTGGTTTGATTTATTATCATTTAACAAGTAACATATTTATGTGTTCATAAAAACTATTTGAAGACGAATTTCGTTGAAACTAAAACAAGGGCTCTAATTTCTACAATACAATTTGAATGCTCCCTTATTAACCAGAAATTAGAAAAAAAGCGAAGAACGATTAACCAAGAAAGCCAAACACATCAGATACTATTATCGGTATAAATGGTGGATCATTTAAAACAAAACCAAATACCGTTTATGCTACAATAAATTGATAGTGTCAGAAAGGCGACTATCGCGCGTGCTTAATCAAACGCTTTTAGAAAACAGTAATACCAATTATGCATCGTGGTTTGAACATTATCAGCCGAATCAAAATAATGTCCAGGGATTGACAGTAGAAAAATTGGTTCTAGCGTCATTAATAAGACTGACACGCATCTATTAAGACCGAATTTCCATTTGTTACAAGTCGCAGTATTTCATTTGTAACAAATATTCAATTGAAAGCAGATGTGGACTTGGGAATCATGTTCAGCCATGTAATCCAGCCTTTAAATTAACGCGTTTATATTGATGTAACAGGTAATTCGGTTTCAATAAAAAAAACTATTTGCAACAAAGATTGTGACAGTCGAGGGCGTAAGGTTTACCGAAACATATGCGTAGAATACTTTTGCCCAATAATAATAAATAACTCACTAGCATGTTCAGATATTCTATTATTTATTGATTATATTAAACAAGAAGTTTGCATTCAAACCGCTTTCAAAAGGTTATTTATGAAACGCATTTGATAACAGTAAACAGTTGATGTACAATATTTATATTTCAATTTGCAAAAACTTGTTGGACTTTAAACAAAAAACACTTCTAAACATTCTGTCATCACAAAATATATCATGATTAATTTATTAATTTGTTTTATTGCCAAACGCTACGCGCAATTATTTTGTAACGCTATTAAAACACGTTTAATGAATTTTGTTACAATTTATAATCGAACCCGATCAATAAATCAATTTAATTTATGCAAAAGACATGCAAAAATAGTTAAAATAACTTGCAGTTAAAATCAGAAAGCAATATATAATAATAGAGAATATATAAATTGTAAATTTTTGCGAGACCAAACATAAACATTCATTTAATTACTAAATGTGTTTATTATTTACTGTCAATGCATATACAACTGTAAATAGCATACTAAATCATAATATCAAGAATGATTTGTGCTTTTTGTGGGTGGGTAGGTGCTCATATTCAATAAATTGTTAAATAAACGATTCCCAAACTTAAATGACACAAACACTTTTCGAATACCCTTCAATATTTTTAATTGAAAGTTGTCAAAGAAAAATCAATAAATGAAATAAAAAGAAAATATTTTCGAAAAAGCTCAAAGAAACATGTTAAATGCATTTTTTTAATAAAGATCGTAAACAAACAAATGTGTTTTTCTTTAATTAATTTATATTTTAAACCAGCGCTCTGGACTCTTCATTTTACTATTGAGTTTTAACGAATGTTTGGTGCGTCCAGTATTACTAAACTGATTAAGAGTCCCAGTTATGGTTTCTGTCATAAACTCTTGTCATCCGTTCTATCCAAGTTCCATTCGTTATGGCGACAACTGTATGACGTAACGCCTATGACGTAACTGACACTAATGACGTCGTAAATGTCCATCAGCGAGTAACTAGAATGTCTTTGACGTAACATTAGATTAACTGTTGTGCAAACGTGCCCAATGATCGGAACGAATGTGAGGTCAATTGGGCTGTTGTAATGATAAACTGTGTATGACCCAAGATTAGAAGTTGGCTGACATAGTTCGCACGCTCGCGATCGCTGGTTCAAAGACGATCGGAATAATTCGAATTCTGAAAATGGTCTCACGTTGCTTTCCATTAGAAAGTTTGTTATACTTTCTTTTATGTTTATAATTGCGTGTGTAACGACTTTAGCCTATTTACATGACATAAAGACAAAATAATTGTAAACAAAATATGTTTTATAATATATGTACGGAAAATTTGCTATGCGCAAAAGTATATATATCTATAAACAAAATAGACCATGACCTTTTTGCCTCCAACAGCAATATGCTGAAACAACCTGGAAAATTTAATCAGAACAGAACAGAACAGAACAGAACAACTCTTTATTTACACCCAAGTAAACAAGGTATACACTAAGGGCAACATAACAAAACGAGTTCTATCAATATTGTCCGGTTCAACGTCAAAACGTTGTCTCATACAATATACTAGCATTTAATTTAGTGTATATTATTATGCAATTAACAGATCAATGTATGATACGTTATAACACTTGTCCGTTTTCCCGCGGAGGATAGAATGAAACATATTCAAGTCTTGAATTTAAGGTTGAACTTCACTAAAGCTAGGCTACGTTGTTACAATAATTAAGGTCTCATATTCCGATTGCCATTAATGTCAGTGCAGATACTATTCATTATTTATAAAGTTGACTTTGCCCACAAACGTTGTTGCTTTCTTTATTATTGTCAATGGCGGATACATCTCTTTTATGATGACTGATCGCCGTTTCTACGTGAATGCTTTCGGATGCTGATGAAGTCATTGTGGTAATCTGTTATTTAGAACGATTTGAAATGTTCATATCATGTTATCTACCACTCGCATCGAAAAATCAAAAAAATATATTTTCCCCTGAACTCAAATTTAAAACCTTTACCAATCAGTATCGAGATTGTCATTAAGTCCGGGTTTGCCACCGTAAATGAGTCTCTTTGACAAACCTACATGTCGCAAACTGTTGTCTGGTCCACTGACTGTTCGAATGATCTATCTGTAGATTAATATCTCGGACTAGTTATTCTTGTCGGTCGTTTTACATTCGGTTATTTTTTTAATGATATCTCATGTTGCAATCGGAACGCCGTGATCTGAAGCGGACATATTACAGTCGAGGATGTGTCACAGTGTTTNTTCCGTCGATTGTACAACGTCTCTCATTATGTATGACATATATTTAATTTTCAATTAACGACGAGATGCCGTTTTGATAAACTGTTTCATAACAACATTTAAACCGCGTTCACAGGTACAATGATGCGAAAAAATGCCGCAAACATTAGTAAAAAACTACTTTTTCTAAATAGCTCTTTGCAACTTTAATATTTCGAAAAATACCGACCCATGAATAATACAAAACATAATAGTAGGTGAAAATAACCCCGATTTTGGCCGATTCTGTTACCGGTTTTACACTACCCTGATATTTCACATATCTATACCTTACACCTTACTCGATCTTTTATAGATGGGAGCAGCACTTTCCGATAAGTATTTGTTTCGGAATATGAGTTTGGCAACAGGTTTGAAAATGGTGGGCACTATTAAAAATCAATTTCAGTCTGGTCGCATGTGTGATTTTGATGTAAATTAATATACCATATTTATGAGGGATAAGTTAAATGAATTTTAAATTATATTGTTTTCCATTTTACCTCCGATAAGGGATACCATGGCAACCAAATTCGCATTTCTCCCTTTTTTTCACTTTTTTTATGGAACACATATAATTTTAATCCTTCTTTAATCCTTCAACAATTACGTCAATAAATTTGGACACTCATTTGTTTGCTGTGGTTACCAGAATATTCATAAATAAAGCCAAAACTCGGTAACGTGCTATATTATTTACTCACTTATCAGTGGTTAAAGAATCAAATTTTCCAATAATTGCCAATAGTTTTGAGTTTATTCACTATAAAGTTTTTGTCTTATTATTCATATAAATTACATATTTAGGGGACTGTTGATTCTCTTTTATTACTAAATATTTTTGAAAATGTTCTATGTTGCCATGGTAACCACCCTAACATACATCTTATTTTGGTGTAAAATGTTTTGTATTAATAGTGTTATTGAGTGTTTTGCTGAACCATGTGTTTTATGATTTTCATATCGATAGAATCAGGTAGATTCAAGAAAATAGAGAAAATGTAATGGGGTTGCTTAGGAAATTCTTATTTGTTTCCATACAACATAAGCAGAAGATAGTTTACTTATTATCCAAGGAGGGATTGTTTTTCCATTTCAAAGGGTAAATTTTTTATATGTATATACTAAAATTGTACATTATTGCAATCCATGAAACTTCAGTGTTTGAAAAAAAAGTTATTGAAAGTATATGGCATGAATAAATGATCTAAGCAAAGTGTAATGCTAGCAGGATAGGCTTAAATTCGGATATTTTTGATATTATGTATTTAAACTCATTTAAATGGACGAGTATGCATATAATTGACAACAAAAATGTTTATTTAAATACATATATATATAAAAAAGATTGTTTATGTTCTAAAAAAGAGTTTTCATTTTTTTTCAAAAGTGTAATAGAAGTCGGATAGGCTTTTGGATTTCGGATATTTTTGGTATTATTATCTTTTTAAATGCTTTTCAAAGTTTATAATTGGAAACGAAATTGTTTACATAATTAACCTGGATTTGTATGTACTGTCAAGGAATTTTGATTTGTTTAAAAACATAAAGGTAGTCGGATAGACTAAAATTCTGATGTTTCATCTATATAATAGTCTTACCACAATTTGTACATATTGATGTGCTACAAAGTGTACCATTTTGAACAATAATATTTATTAAATAAAAATTGAATATTTGTCTATGTGTCTAAAGAAATATTTTGAAAGTGAAATAGTACTCGGATAAAATAGGTTCGGATATTTTATTGTTTTACACTTTTATGCATATAATTGTTTTGGTTGATCTATTCATCAGTTACTTTTACAGGTACTACAAGAATAAACATGTGAAGAAGAACACCAATGTAATGCCTTATGACCAACTACGAATATGTGTCGGGACACATAGAAGTTCCCTTACAGCCAGGTATTCAAGGGTCACAATGCCTATTCTAAGGTTGAATTCATTTCAAATAAATAAAATTAAATTATCAAAACATGTTGTAATTACTTATTAAGTTATCTAGACTGAATTGCTTCAAATGAACGTAGGCATATTGAAATTGCATGAATAATAAGTTACTAAGACATAATTAATTCTGTTCAACACACACGTATATTGGATAATTTCATTTGAACATGTAACTTGTGTATTGTTTTGTTTACAGGCTGAACAAATACATTCATAGGAGATACACATGTAGACGTTGTATCAATACTATCATGCCTCTCTAACCAAATGGAAATCTTGGCTGTAGCGTGCGAGTACCATGCATGCATGCGATGTTGCTTATACACGGATATGTACCATGAAAGCTGGTACGGCTAGGTATATATAAATAACTACCAACTTTACATACATGACTTAATGTCTATTTATTTTAATAATTGATTACTGCTTAGAGTTTGCATACAAGTTCGTACAATGTATGTCGTAATGTACAGTTCAATTTTGGTATCTTGTTATTGACTGCTATAGAAAGCGTTCACTATTTCAATAATAGTAATGTCCAAATGCTTTATAAGCATCTTGAATGCAAATAATATTTGTATGCTAGCTTCTATTTTTATGCTAGTGATTATAAATAGAATAGTGTCATTTCGCCTAATACCACATGTAATAGTAAGATTTAGTTCTCAGTAAATAATNCATGTGTGATTTTGATGTAATTTAATATACCATATTTATGAGGGATAAGTAAAATGTATTTTAAATTATATTGTTTTCTATTTTGTCCTCCGATAAGGGATACCATGGCAACCAAATTCTCATTTCTCCCTTTTTTTCACTTTTTTTATGGAACACATATAATTTTAATCCTTCTTTCTAAATAATAGATGACTATCTGGTCTTAATCTTTGCTTATTAAATTACTCAACAATTACGTCAATAAATTTGGACACACATTTGTTTGCTGTGGTTACCAGAATATTCATAAATAGAGCCAAAACTCGGTAACGTGCTATATAATTTACTCACTTATCAGTGGTTAAAGAATCAAATTTTCCAATAATTGCCAATAGTTTTTAGTTAATTCACTATAAAGTTTTTGTCTTATTATTCTTATAAATTACATATCTAGGGGACTGTTGATTCTCTTTTATTAATAAATATTTTTGAAAATGTTCTATGTTGCCATGGTAACCACCCTAAAATACATCTTATTTTTGGCGTAAAATGTTTTGTATTAACAGTGTTATTGAGTGTTTTGCTTAACCATGTATTTTATGATTTTCATATCGATAGAATCAGGTAGATTCAAGAAAATAAAGAAAATGTAATGTGGTTGCTTAGGAAATTCTTATTTGTTTCCATAGCAACAGACAAACATACACTCAATTCAGTTGGCATTGTGATGAAAATACATCATGAGACACTTTTCAGACATTATTGTGCAGAAGGTTTGACTCAATTGCACACACAACATGTAAGAACTGCTGTCGCTCAGTGGTAGCTTTTCATGTACAAAAGTTACTCAGTTACTTCCCTTTGAAATATTACACCATTTGTACAACATTAACATAAGCAAAAGATAGTTTACTTATTATCCAAGGCGGGATTTTCTGCCATTTCAAAGGGTAAATTTGTTATATGTATATACTTAAATTGTACATTATTTCAATCCATGAAACTTCAGTGTTTGAAAAACAAAGTTATTGAAAGTATGTGGCATGAATAAATGATCTAAGAAAAGTGTTATACTAACAGGATAGGCTAAAATTCGGATATTTTTGATATTATGTATTTAAACTCATTTAAATGGACTAGTATGCATATAATCGACAACAAAAATGTTTATTTAAATATATATATATAAAAAAAAAAATTATGTTTAAAAAAAAATGTTTCATTTTTTTTTCAAAAGTGTAATAGTAGTCGGATAGGCTAAATTTCGGATATTTTTGGTATTATTATCTTTTTAAATGCTTTTCAAAGTTAATAATTGGAAACGAAATTTTTTACATAATTAACCTGGATTTGTATGTACTGTCAAGGCATTTTGATTTGTTTAAAAACATAAAGGTAGTCGGATAGACTAAACTTCTGATGTTTCATCTATATAATAGTCTTACCACAATCTGTACATATTGATGTGCTACAAAGTGTACCATTTTGAACAATAATATTTATTAAAATGAAAATTGTATATTTGTCTATGTGTCTAAAGAAATATTTTGAAAGTGAAATAGGACTCGGATAAAATAGGTTCGGATATTTCATTGTTTTACACTTTTATGCATATTATTGTTTTGGTTGATCTATTCACCAGTTACTTTTACAGGTACTACAAGAATAAACATGTGAAGAAGAACACCTATGTAATGCCTTATGACTAACTACGAATATGTGTCGGGACACATAGAAGTTCCCTTACAGCCAGGTATTCAAGGGTCACAATGCCTATTCTAAGGTTGAATTCATTTCAAATAAATAAAATTAAATTATCAAAACATGTTGTAATTACTTATTAAGTTATCTAGACTGAATTGCTTCAAATGAACGTAGGCATATTGAAATTGCATGAATAATAAGTTACTAAGACATAATTAATTCTGTTCAACACACACGTATATTGGATAATTTCATTTGAACATGTAACTTGTGTATTGTTTTGTTTACAGGCTGAACAAATACATTCATAGGAGATACACATGTAGACGTTGTATCAATACTATCATGCCTCTCTAACCAAATGGAAATCTTGGCTGTAGCGTGCGAGTACCATGCATGCATGCGATGTTGCTTATACACGGATATGTACCATGAAAGCTGGTACGGCTAGGTATATATAAATAACTACCAACTTTACATACATGACTTAATGTCTATTTATTTTAATAATTGATTACTGCTTAGAGTTTGCATACAAGTTCGTACAATGTATGTCGTAATGTACAGTTCAATTTTGGTATCTTGTTATTGACTGCTATAGAAAGCGTTCACTATTTCAATAATAGTAATGTCCAAATGCTTTATAAGCATCTTGAATGCAAATAATATTTGTATGCTAGCTTCTATTTTTATGCTAGTGATTATAAATAGAATAGTGTCATTTCGCCTAATACCACATGTAATAGTAAGATTTAGTTCTCAGTAAATAATATACTTCAGCAATTCAATAAGGTCTTGACAATTAATCTAACCATGAACATATTTGGAATCAACAGGTTAACAGTCCAACGAAGCTATGTTGTGCCTTTGCGATGTATGATAACACAGCCCATTTGAAAGAAGAATAGGTAAATAATTAAAGGCTCTCATATAAAAATAGTATATAATTTTATATAATACGTGTACAACATTCCGATGGAACATTTTGTTTTTTAATACAACATAATGTCATATTTTATGAGCATTATACACATTTCTCTATTTATATGTATATATGTGAGCAATCTCAACTAGTTTTGATATTTATACAAATATTATCAAATAATTTCAGATACTCTAAAATGGATTGGGCGAAGTGTTTAGTTTGTCAAACAGACTCTGGACAGGATCTATGTTTTCAGATGAATTCATATGGCAGTGAGCAGTCAAAATATCTATCATTTCAAAACTTGATAAGCAACATGGTTGAATTCAAGGACAAGTGTGCATTATCCTCTGATATCAAATATGATTTTAAATCGGATGTTCACACACTTAAGCAGTAACGTTTTAATATTAATGAATAATACAGATGCACATTGTAATCAGTTGCCTCCAATGTCAGAGTTAAAATTGTTTATTTTGTAACATATTCAATTAATTCTTGAACAGTTTGTAAATGATAAAATGTGTGATGTTTATACGTTTAGTTACAATTAACACTTTTGAATATATGTGATGTAATGCTTAACAACAGTTTAATACTTTGCTTATATTATATATTGTAAATTGATTAAGATGTGATAAAGTTTAATAACATTCTATAATTCTGTGAATATAAGTGTGATTACAGGAATCACAATTGTTGATAGTATTTCTGAAATTATTGTGATACAATTTGAAACGATGAAAACACCTTAGGATTTCTGTCCCTAAATATTTTTGTCTACATGTCAAGAAGTTTTGACATTCATCTATGTCAGACAGTTACAAGTTGTTTTTACACATTATTTTCTATTATTATGAAATGCAATAAATGTTCTCTGAATTGACATTCAACAATTATAAGTTGTTTATAAATACAAATTGTATTATATTGCTGTAAACTGCAATACACGTTCTCTGAATTGACATTTAACTTGAGCTTTGAACCTACATGTACAGTATATATTTTTATGTTTCTACTTCTGAGAATATGAACGTATGTATGACCCTTCAGACCGACCTTGACCTTAAGGTAAGGTGGTGTAATTATCCATTTGTAATAGTAATAGGGTATTGTTCAATGAAAAAAGTATATCAAAATGTTCCCACGTGTTAAAAAGATATTATTAAGTATTATTTGTTTATAGTAAACATTTTACAATATTGCCCGTTCCCATGGAAACGATTATTTTGGAATTTTATAATTGCACTACTCTGCTGCTGTCTCTTCTATTGAAGCGTATTTAAGTATGTTTTATGTGTTCACAATTATTATAAGAATCTATTACAACAAAAAAAACAAGCTGAACTATAGAACCAAAAATCATAAAAATAGTGAATATTTGAACTTTATCGCTTAATTTGTGACCTTTTGACCCCCACTGATGACCTTTACCTGAACATACCCAAACAAATATTTCTTAAAAAGTTTTCAATTTATTGCACAAAATATAACAAAAATGTCTGAAAACCAAAAAATATTCAAAATATTGACCTTTGACCTCTGACTGTAACCTTGACATCATGGATTTACAATGAATGTGTATATTATCGTCATGGCTAGTATATTGTTCAGTAACATGCCAAGTTTCATGAAAATATTTCCATTAGTTTCAAACAATATAAGGCAACACTTAGACTAGTGGTATATTTAAATTTGAATCACGCTGTTGCCATGGAAACGCTAATTTTAGTGCTTTATAGATGTACCCCAATGCTGCTCCCATCTTTATTTACATCGCCATACCAAACACTTCGATATATGAAAGTATCTTTCCAGTGTAAAACAGGTAACACAATTTTGAACATTTTCCCCTACTAAATGAATATGTTGAGATCGTATCACTTAAATATGATTTGATAAGTATGCATAAATAAATAATAAAACATTTAGAGTGATTTTAATAAATTAAATGGTTACTGCGGAAAATGATATCGTTAAACATAAATTCTTGAAGCGTCCAGTTTCAAAATCGTTTTCTGTACACCGAATGTCTTTATTATACACTTCGCACCGGTACGTTAAACGGTGTAAAATAGTTAATTATGGTGATTGGGCATCCAAACTATTTTGTCAAAACGTTGGTTTGCCCATAAATATACCCTCATAAATTAGCGTAACTAAACACAGTTGTTTCGACAAATGATCGAGTTAATTTACAGATGTTGACGAGATGATATCCGTGTTTTATGACATGTGTGAGCTCGTTACATTACCTGCAAAGTCATTTCGACATCATCATTACCCGAATTATTTGAGTCTCGTTCTATGAAAACCGGGATTTATACCTGTGCTAAAGTGTCGTCCCAGATTTGATTGTGCAGTTCGCACAGGGACGACACTATCCGCGTATAAGGAGTTTTTCGTTTGAAGAAAGTATTTTTAAACCGAAAATCCAGTCTAGGCGAAAAGTGTCGTCCCTGACTTGCCTGTGAGGACTGCACTTTATGCACATGCATTAAGCCCGATTTTCCCAAAGCGAGGCACATAAAAGATGTGCTTGGATTTTGAAATCATCATTACCGCCATTATTTTGTTATGATAACGATCCTAGTGTCAATCTTTTAGAGACTTCTTTTTACTTACAAATCATTTTTTGCGCACTTTTAGAAAACATCTTATTCAGCACACAACATATTTTGCATATAAAGTTGTTTTCACACATTTAAACAGGGATGGAAATTGACAAGGGTCAACTAATATATACCCCTACATTTTTGATGGACCCCAACATTGTTGATGGCCCCTAAACTTTCTTAGAAAACTCTGAGTAGAACGATGATGCAAACTTAAGTCAACATGTAAGTTTCAAACCCAGCTGAGCAAAAACCGAAGAATATGTTTTCATTGCAATCATGCATGTGGAAAACCATACTTGTGAAGAACATGAAAACATGTAAACATGAAGACTTTGATTATCATGCTCAAGTTGGTGTTCACGGAAGTTGTTTTTTTTTGTGAGATTTGAGTCTGACTCAACCCTGAGTTTGAGGAGGAATATGTGCATACTCTTATAGCAGAGATTTTAGATTGTTCGTGCGCTGACCGACATCCGAACATACTCAGCTGAGTCCAAACCGAAGTCTAATTTTCTGAATTGAGCTAAAAAAATTGAAAATGTTCATGATACTGGGCTAGGGACTTGTGCATTGTTAATAGCGTTAAGAAAAAAAAATCACGCGCATCAACGTTTCCAATTTTGTATAAAAACGCCTACAATATCTAACATCAAATTCGAAACACATACATAAATAATGATGTCGAATTTTATGAACTGAATATTAATTTTAATATGAACAATTAAAAAGCGAAATTTTATCGCAATTGCCATCGCTTCACCACAAAATTCCGTTAAACGATCTCGATTGTGTGTGATGCAAAATTAATTTCACGGGATGTTTTATCACAGTCAATTACTCCACTGAGTGTTAAAGTTTTTTTTATGAAATTCGAACATATTTGACACCCACTGTATTGGTTAACTTTTCCATTTATCATTAAGATGTTAAATTAAAATGTGCGAGGGTAAGTCGTAAAGATGCAACCGTTTCTAATGAAATATGATTTATAAACGGTTGTTTATTCGTCGTACACCTGTGTCGAAAACAACACCATCTTCGAATACCATACTTTCAAAAGTTTCTCTCGACACTTAAAGAGTTTTGTGGACTGAACATGTTAATCTGTGACGACACTTTAAGAACATGCATTTAGGCCCGTTGTCCCAGAGCGAGGCTCTTTTATATACTTCGCACATTTATTGCCTCATGGAAAATTGATGAATTTTGCTTTATCACGAAAAAAGTTCATTTTTGAAACGAAATGACATGCTTAATTACATTTCAAGGCTAATGGCGAAATGTCAACTGCTTACGGCTGAAATTCAATTACACCTACCCCATTAAATCAAATCGCTTATTCTATATTCATGAGCTTTGCGTGCATCGGAAGGCTTATCGGCTGTTGTCTCGAGCGTGTCGAATCAGGTTTTAATATCTGCAGAACTGTTTGAAACAAATAGATCATTAGCGCGATTTGATGCATTTTCATGAACAAAAAGATAATTAGCGAATCTTGATAAGTTTTCTTTGAGAGAGCCCGGGCCGTCCGATGCAATGCCGAGCTATAGACTTGAAGACCGTGGTTATCACGAGAAATGTACCCGCCCTGATTGCCCCACGCACCTAGCGTTCCTCATCAAAAGCTGAGTGGCGGCTTTGTGTTGATTTCCGTTTCGACTTGACTTTTCAACGTCAGTCGCGTACCGTCGTGAACTCGACAAGTTAAGATACAGACGTTGCTAGGGCTTGATCGGTAGAGCCTTGTTCTGGAAACACTGGGCTGTATGCATATGCGTAGTGTCGTCTCTGATTAGGGTGTGTCATCTGCACTGGCTAATCAGTGACGAAACTTTCAGCTTTTATATTTATTTTTTTTGAAGGACTTCTCTCTGAACATTCAATCTAGGCGGAAATTGGCATCCCTGATTAGCCTTTACGGACAGGCTAATATGAGCCGACAAATAACGCCCATGCATTTAACTCTTTTTTTTCCAGAACGGAGCTCACTAAACTAGCTATTGCTAAAAGACTAATTATTTCTGAGGGTCATCTTCTGTTCTCGCAGATTAAAAAAAAAAGGATCGAATTCTGCCAAAATTCATATTACTTATGTTTTCAAAATTAGGAAATGTTGGTCTGCTAAACTTCTGTTTCTCTTTAATTTATTTACGATTCCCCTTTAATAAGAATATGCAATGACAGGCAGTAATCTTGCAAATCTCTAGCATAATTATTTCGATATTATTTGTTATTTTAAAGTTAATGCAGCGAATGGGAGCAAAAAAAATATCGCGAACTAATTATGCATGCCATCAGTGTCATGGAATTATTAACTAGCGGCAAGTTAACAATTAAGCGAAAAGCGTCTAAATTGAGCAAACGCCGCATATTTATCATCAAAATTAGCCGGTTAACAACCACATTGAAGGACAATATTGATGCTGCGATCCGGTGAGAATGATTAATCATATTTCTAAGAAGGAGTCAGTCGTACAACTGGGGGCGGTTTGTATTCTTGTAATTATGGTGAATGTTATTAACAATCATGATTATATATTGTTTCCAGAAAAAGGTCGCCTTTTGGCGCTGCGATGAGAGGACAACCGGTGGTCGACAATGAAAAGCCCGCTGAATAGTTTTTAAAACGTTTTGGTATTTGTTTGTTTTTCCAATGGTTGTGTTTACCGTCGACGACAACGGGGATGATGTTGATGATGTTGAAGATGTTGACGATGATGTTGATGATGTTTATGATGTTTATAATGTTGATGATGACACTGGTGCTGTCAAAAACGACGACGAAGGAGATGATGATGATGTTGGTAGTGATTATGATAGTAATCATTCTGTTGTTACTGCAGTTGATGATGATAAGTAGGAAGAGGATTAACGATAGGATGATCATGATTGTCATTTTGTTTTGATAATATTGATAATGTGAACAACGAATAAATAAATTGATGAATAATGCAAAAAGTAATCTAACCGTTTTGTTACGATATTAATTATGTACATAATGGTTAACACTTTCGACACATACAGGATTTCAAATAACCAAGAAATTATAATAATGATGAGGTAAGCGATTCATCATTATTGTAGAAAACATATGTTTATTTTTCTTGGCGAAATCTTGCTTCACGCTTAACTGCCATAATAATATGTAGCAATATGTAAGCTGTGCGTTTCGGGAGAAAAGAACATTAATTTACGAGAGAACGAAATATATTTTGAGAAACAACTAACGAGTGCGCAATACTAAATATACATAATGTTCTTGAAATATCCTTTGTTTACATAAAGATTTTTTAAATAAACATGAACATTGAGCGTGTAAGACATATGCACTCAACTATGAAATTAAAAGAAAGACCATTGAGAACGTGCGATATGTTTTAGTGCAGAGTGTTAGATACGAACGGAAAATATTGCGGTGTTTTGGAATTGCTAAAATTCTGTACATTAAGATGTCAGGATTGTGGTTTATCAACAGCTAATGACGTAAACTTTGTAATGTAACATACGCATGTCGTGGCAAAAAAACAAAAACATAAAAATAAAATAAACGTGAGAAAAGCGTGTATTCGATTCTTTTCAACTCAGAACCTGTGACTTATGATTTTTAATTAATCGTGGCATCATGGCTTCTGCTATACATGAACTGAAAATGTCGCCGTGGCATAGCGGATAACGTGTCCGCCTAGCGACCTGGAGGTCAAGGGTTCGGCCTCCTGTTGGAGCGTTCTTTAGATCTCCCCAAAATATAACAAGACAACAAGTACTGGTCATACCAGGAAACGGACTCGAGGGCGTTACAATTAACTAGACTTTCGATGCAGTCGAGCTAAAAAAAATAGTTTTAACATATACATGTACATGTACTTATAGCTTTTAAATAACTTTGCAGCATTTCCACTATTGTATACACATTAATAAAACATATACCAGAAATTAAATTTATACGAACAAATAACATGACTTTGATAATCATTAATACATTATTATTGTGTTCTGTCTATCTGTCCGCATCGTCCCAACAAGCAGGTCTACGGGGCAAATAAATGAATCGAATCAAAATATTCTTCGAAACAATATTTTGAAATCGAAATCGAATTGAGTCACGGCTTATTCATTGTCGCCCATATGGGCCGCGCATTGTGAGAACTGGGCTTGATGCATGTGCGTAATGTATCGCCACAGATAATCAGGGCGTTGAAGAACTTGTCCCAGGTCTAACGTCACTCTTCCAACTCTCTATCGACAAAGGCAGCATGTCTGATGATTGGAAGTCAGCTCTTGTGGCACCAGTCTTCAAGAAGGGAAATCGCTCTGATCCTTCCAACTACCGCCCAATCTCCTTGACGTCTGTCACCTGTAAAATCCTTGAACATATCATCTACAGTATCATCATCTCTCACTTCGAACGCTTCAATATCCTACAGTCAACATGGCTTCAGAAAACGACGCTCATGCGAAACCCAGCTCATCATCACAATCAATGACTTAGCTAAGGGCCTCGACAATAACAAACAAATAGACGCAGTCCTACTCGATTTTTCCAAATCGTTTGACAAGGTAACTCACCAACGCCTCCTTCAGAAACTCAGCAACTACGGTGTCAGAGGGAATGTCCTAGACTGGATTGAAGACTTTCTGGCAGACCGAACTTAACAGGTTATCCTAGAGAACACAACATCTTCGTCAGGACCAGTCATCCGGGGTACCCCAGTTTAAGGTCCCCTACTCTTCCTGGCGTACATCAACGACATGCCTAGCAAAACTTTCTCCACACCCAGACTGTTTGCTGACGACTGCTTACTCTACCGGACTATAGATATAGACTTAAACAACCTCAATATCTGGGAAGAAGACTGGCAGATGGCCTTCAATCCGGACAAGTGCGAAAAAATCCACATCACTTAGAAGAAAAACCCAATCAAATATACATACAGCATCCATGAAATCAATCTAAAGTCAACCAACTCTGCAAAATACCTTGGTGTAACAATCAGACACAACCTTAACTGGGTAACCCACAAAGACAATATCACCAAGAAAGCCAACTCAACCCTCTCTTTTTTTCCGTCGAAACATCAAGCCAGGATCATCAGACTCCAAATCAAAAGCCTACTTTACATACGTCTATCATAGAAAATTCATCATTAGTCTGGTCTCCGCACCAAGTCAACCAATCCAAACAGCTGGAGATGGTCGAACGCAGAGCAGCTCGCTTCGTAAAGAACGACTACTCCACTACAAGCAGCGTGTTATCCATGCTCCAGGACTTGAACTGGAACACCTTACAACACCGGCGCAACGTATCAAGATGTGCCATGCTGTACAAAATACAGAACAACCTTGTGGATATCCCCACTGGACCATTTCTTCATCCTTCTAAAACCACCACCCGGGGTCACAACAAGCGCTTCAGACAGATCCAGTGTAGCAGTACCTGTTACCAGAGCAGCTTCTTTCCTGCCGCCATCATCCTGTGGAACAACCTCACACAGAGCACGATAGACCTGTCGACACCCGAGTCCTTCCGGGCTTTACTGGCATCACACACTTTCTAGACAAGATTCCTGTTTTTTTTAACCTTGTACATAGAGAGACACCTTTCGTTTTTTTAAAGTCCGACCTGTCTGCTGCATCCGCACAGTTTTAACTTCATTGCGAGAATACTCTAGTTAGAGGGATGCAATTACTGAAGATGATGATGATGATGGACGACATTTTCCGCCTAGACTAGATTTTTGTTTAAAAGACCCGTCCTTTAAACAACAAATCAAACCTTTAAAAGCTGCAAGTGTCTTCCCTGATTAGCCTGTGCAGTTCGCAAAAGCTAACCCGCGACGATACTTTACGCACATGCATTAAACCCGCTTTTCCAAATGCGCGTCTCATATTTTGATTTTGTGGCGCGGACAGAGACGCCCACGGACCAGCGTTCGGCACGTGCTAGCGAGAAGCGATGTCGGCTATCTGTGTGTGCATTTGTCGCGCTCGCTCGCCCAAATCCCGCCGCTAAAGAGCCCAAAACGGCTATAAAACGCGCTATTTACGATCTCCGTCACGCTTCGGTAACGTTCGGTAATTTCCGTGACGAAATTGGTGTAATTGAATTCCTGTGTGGGCCATATAGGCAACCATTAATTAGCTGACCAATGGAGTGTGTGAATTGAAGACAGTTGGTTATAAAGCTAAGTATCACGAACATACTTAAGTCAATATTCTGACTCAACTTCGATTTTATTCTCAATGTTTGAGATGGGATTCAACACTGAGCTTATGTGTATATGATATATTCTTACAACCGAGATTTGAGATTGTGTTTTAGCTGACAGACATAAAACAAGTCAGCTCATTACAATCTTACAACCATGGTTATATTATCATGTTTATAAAGTTCTCTTTTTTTTTGCTGATGTTGATATTAACATCCATATATATGTTTATGTTTGTATTTACCTGAACCATTGTTTATATATAGTTATATTGTGTTTTGATCTTCGTATCTTGTATATGGAGGAATAAAAGAATATATACCATAAATCATTATTTTCAACGTCTATATGACCGGAAACATAAGACATTTAAACGTTAAATGTCAAAAGTCCAGACATCGAGATCAAGATATGAGGAATTTATCGTTGATATCCAAATCAATGTGAAAACACGCCGTTGTTGACGTGTGAAAACGTTAATGACAACCATAATTCGGATATTGCAATTTTATCGGACACCGTGGTCATTTTGGCCGTATCGGTTAAGCATAAAGATTAATTATAGAGTTAAAATATCACACCCTGCAATTTAAGACTTTATATCTATTCCAAATATATCAATTACAAAGTTAATTGTATTATCAAAACTGTTAAACCGCGGCGAGGCTGATCTCGATTACTTGAGAGAAATATTCAAATGAGAGCGTCGTCTGTTTATTAATAGGCCGTGTTCAGGTGTATTGTTACAGGCACATTTTATGCCCATTTATAACAATACCTTTACTTTGCTTATAGTTTTATTTTGTTAGTTTTATCAACACTTTCGGGTCGTAAACTATATTTGCTGTACAGATAAAACGAAACTTGTGAGCAAGTGACCAGGGAAAGGTCGCCGTGATTGGCAACTTATGGCCTTTAAAATCCTTGTATGGACTCTGCACTATAATCATATACATATATTTGGTTTAAATGCGTTGGTGTTCTTTTTAATTATCCTTTTGAAGACATCGGTTTATTGTTAGAACACCAAAAGCGTTCTGTGTCGGGAAAAATAATTATAATGAAAGACACAACCGAGTCACTTTGTACTTCTACTACTACTTCTTTCATCACTTTATTTCATATCAAGAAAAATAACACATTTATTGTATTGATCAATTGTTTTTCACATTTAAGCAAATGATAGTTTGTAGATAATAAATAAACAAATAAATAAATACAATATAAAATGTATAAAATCAATGCAGTTTCTATTTTAGAATTGATAATTGCAAATAAAACACAATGCTGTACATTATTATGCAAATATCATTCACGCTTACACATAAACAATAATTTATTAACACATATGGCAATCAGGATATGAATGGATTTGATAAGAATAATATAAATAAATATCACAAGGTTGACACATATATGGCACGTTACAAATATAAAGCACGACATAACAGTGGTATTCTATTGTATTTAGACTTAATATAATATAATGAATACAAAAACACGTGCAATATTGTTACGACAACGTTATGCTGCAGTTTGTTTCGCGCATCAACAAGTAATTTAAAAACGGATAGATATATATTGGTAAATAATCTGCCCGTAGACAAAACGGTCCGTTAATAGATGTAGAAAAAGGTCCAATATCCGATATCAATAGTCTCTCGACAACCAACAAGTTTTGGCATGATCAGATATCGTCTTTATTATTATTGTTCACGCATTTGCAGATCCAAAAGCAATTAATAAGCATTATCATTGCTGGTCCGTCAAAATTTGCATTTAGATCTACGCACTTTATGTACCGGATATTTGCGTTCAAATTTTCGAAATATGATTGTATTATACAAGACGCCTGCGTATTGTGTTTGGTTTTAGTTTAATGACCCAATGGACTCTTGTACCGGATTTTACATCAGTTTGTGGTTATACAGTCCATGTTCGTGCAGCTCTATCGCAAGTGGGTGGGGTAACCCGTCCTCCTTCAATTAAGCGCGCTTATTTTGGAACCAAACTTTGACGTTGTCAGCGTCCAGTTCCAACTCCAAGGTCTTCGTACATTATTATATAAGGAAACCCCACCCGTCCGGTATGGCGACTACATGCAGGCTCGAATATTGAACAGCTAATAAAGAAAGAACAAAGTTTGAGTCCGAGCTACTTTTAGTGGAAGAAAATTTAAGCATAGAATTGTATTAATTTAAATAGTAGGTTAATCAATAGTATAAATATATACTGCGTGGAATGTAGCCGGTGTGCGAGGGATAGGGATTGGTCGGGTAAACCTGTCGTCACGCCTGCGCAGTTCTTGTTGAGAGCATGTTTCTCTTAATTTGACGCAGCTCTGCTACGTCCATGGTAAAATGGTTAGGCAAATCAAGAGCGACCAATAACGAGAAAAACGCATGTAGCCGTGGCAGAAATAAATCATCATTCGCTCATTTAATGAAGGGAGAAATAATGTTTTTCGCGAAGACCATTTAAAAAGCGATTGACGCCTGCAGTGCGTCCGGAATGTCAGCGAGATCTAGTCTGCGACGCCTGCTTTTAGCATTACTGCCAGAGCTATTTTGCGGATATCTATTCCATTTCTACGTTTCCAATAGGAAAATCGAATTGGCCCCGTGTTGATAGCTAAATTTTGGAAATCGTTTAAGATAGGAACACCCATTTAGTGAAGACAAACAAGTGCTGATTAAACAATACAAAATACTTGATTAGTTTGTACCCGAATAACTTGTTGTAAAGAAAATGAGTATTGAAATGGTCCGTATACATATGGTGTGCATTTACGATTAGGACTTTCCAACAACTAGGTAACATCCCTTGGAAATAACCTCAATAACTTGAGTTTTGATGGGGGTATTGTGCTGTTAGTTGTTACGTAGGAAGCTAACATACCGACATTTCTCCAAATTTAATTAAATTCAACTTGACTAATTGTAATATATTTGAAAATCTAGTTTTTTTTGGCATGGTCAAATTTCTTGTTTTATTTTTTTTAAATCAGGTTTAAGTTTACATATACTTAATAAGTACTAGAGATATTCAACTTCAAATATATCTTGACAAAATGAACATTACTGGTATACTTTTAAAGCAGAAGGATAGTCGAGCGGTCTTGGGATCGCGCTGTTTTGGTGCAGCTCTTATTCATAAATGTTTTGTCTGTTCCGGACAAATACTGTAAACTCATTATTATTCATGGACGATTCATTTCCGTTGATTTTGTGGGTTGGCCGATCCACGAATTTAAAACAAACATATTGGGAAATGACCGACGTAATTTCCTTTTTTTCCAATATCAGAAATCCACGAAATCTGCGAAAAGGTCGTTGTTTAAAAAGCCACGATATTTCACGAAATCAACGAAAAGTAATGTCCAACGAATAATCATGATTTAAAAGTGTTAAAAAAGAGATCACACTCATCAAAGCAAATAAAGCAACAACGCCGTTGCGTATTTATTAAGCGATGACATATCTTAATTGCAAGAGAAAAGGAGAAGTCATTTCCGTGTACCGGTAGTTGCGGTGGGGATAAGTCGGTCGAACGTCTTTTGTCCTTACCTGAAAACTGAAATCAAAACATTGATTGTACTAACCCATCATGAAGTGTTTGGTTAAAGCTTGCGCCAATCAAAACAAATAAACAATACTATTTGTCACGACTACTCGCATATAAACCAGACAATATTCAAAGTATTAATAAGCAACGGTGTATCCTTTTCAAGTCTATTCCAGTATCAAGCTTTTTCAAGTCTCATCTCTTTTTAAGTCTTGTTAAGTTTTAAGTTGTATAAGTCTTAAGTCTTAACTACTGCATAAAAAAAAAAAAAAAAAAAANCATATCTGACGATATGATATACTAGAAGTATTATGTCTTATTTGTAACGATGGAATTGTTTTGTCGGAAAACTGCAACACACATAAAGAGTTATGAAAAATACGACAATTAAATGAATGATTAAACATTACACTGCAAATCATATAATATTGTATAATAAATTAATAATTTTATGTTTATGGAACACGAAGGAGTAAGGAAAGACGTAGTTATAAGTTGAACAGGTCAAAACAAATGTATATTTGATCAACGTCCAATTACGTAGAAAAATAACGAGTGTTCGCTTTGTCTGTAAACAATTTTACACAAGAACAATTTAATTATGTATGGCACAGCGTATCATTATCAGCCAAACAACCATGATGATTAGTACATCCTACAGGTGAAGATCACATGACCGCCTATATAAATGTAAATAATGTTTACGGCTTTGCGAAATATGTATTTATAATAACCATTCATTACCATTTATGTTTCCAGCAATTAACGTCTGATGTAGACAAGTTCAAGGAACGTAAACTCATCACTTGTTCAGAGAGTTGAATTAACTGCGAGTGTAAACAAGATGGGCTGAATTACACGACTCATTATCCCACCAGCTGGCGTCACAGCCTCGTTCTGATTCGTTAAGTCCGGAGTGACGAAAATTAACTTCCTGCGACGAAGATTGAAAAGCCACACCGTACAGTATATGTTACAATATACTAAATATATACACTTCCGGAGCGAGAATATGAAATATAAACAAGCACGGCCCGTTCGGGTTCATTAGCAAAACGAGAACATACACTTGCTATGTAATGTTTTGTACTTGCAATGAAAACAGTTTGTCAGTGATTTACATGCTTACGTGGAACGGGAACAAGATTGTGGTCGCTGATAAAGCGACGCGGCGATTTTCACGTTGCAGTTTTGTAATTACTGGCGTTCTTTTTTCCGTGTGAAAGCATTACTGGTGCCGTGATGTTAGATGAATGTTTTGAGTGAGGCATTAATTTTAATGTTCGTTCCGTAAGGGCGGCGTGGCCTGATGCTCTACGGTGTTATCGTATATGATTAGTATGTGGTTCGAAACAGAGAAATATGGATGCATTTTACGATGTCAGTAAAACAATAATAGTGTCGCGCACAGGCTAATAACTTTACGCGCATGTATCTAGCCTCGTTTTCCCAGGGAGAGGTTCAATTATATCGCACATGTGACTTATTTCGGCTTTAAGGCATAGGGTTAATAAACTAAACATTAAAGTAACGTTACGCTAACAGCGCTCGAATTATCAAAATAATGCATGTATAAGTTTCGAGCGCCCTGCACAGGCTAATCTGGGACGAAACTCTACGCACACGCATTAAGCCCCTCTTTCCCAGAGCGCGACTCAAGTATTTTATTATTATGTTTCATTATGTCAACTTGTACACGTTTAAAAATAAATATTGCATAGACATTTGGAAGATTTATGTCAGTGTACATCATAATTTAATTTGAAAAAAAATTGTGCATAATCATACCAATTAGTTAATACAACTAAGTACCTATAACTTACTTGGTACATTAGTCGATCAAAGTTTAAAGCTGCGTACCAGAATATTAAAATTATGTGTGATTAATGTACATTATAATTGCATATATTTCACAGAACAATTTGTGGACATATATTTTAACACTGGGATAGGTTTGTATAGTATGATATGTTCTCTCAAAATATTCTAAAAGTTTAACAACTATATGTTAAAAAATATATACATCAAAATTGTATATGCAATTTACCATCATATCAATTTATTATAACTATAAATATGTGTTTAATGTTAACCCACCAAAATACCAGAACATAATTATTTTAAATTATTAGAAAGTACATGTACTACAAAATCAGCTTAATTAGTATGATTGAACGCTTTATTGTGTTTCTACACTCAGAGCAAATATGTCCACCTGATACAAATATAGTTGGTGTTTAAAGCATGTAATCTTTAACTATATAACAATATTACAGAACATTTAGGTGTGTTCCTTTTGAATGATTTCGATGTTCACGTGTTGTTCATATATATGAACACATAACTCATTTACTAAACAATACGTCTTGCAGTTTTCATGTCACTATATTTCAATGGCATTCGGTAACGTTATTAGTCGTTTATTCGCCTGTTCTGATTTGCCGCGGATCCAGGTACACGCCCCACGTAAACTGGCCACACCTTCCAGCATATATGGCTTAAAGATATCGGCATGATAGCGACGTTGTAATTTTACGCGAAATTGAAAGTCGTTACAAACATCATCATCTTCGTCGTCGTCGTCGTCCTCCTCATCATCAACAACAACACTAAGAACAACAACAACAGTAACAACAGAAACAACAATATAAGATAATTAACGTAATCATCATACTCATCATGATCCTCATCACATAAGCATCGTTACTCATTATAAATCACCATGATCATCATCAATAATAATCAAGTTTTTTATTTTTTACTACTCACCTTTAAACTATTATAAATACGGTGATTAGATGTTAAATTATTCATGAAGACAAATCAACAACAAACGATATGAAGATCTCTCATTTGTACATTTATTCCCCTCAAGGTAAAACTATGTTGTACAAATAACAACAGGCAACGATAAAGACTAATTTAGTATTGAAATTAACATACATTAAACAAATTGATGTATGTAGATTTAAATTATTATACATAATATTAGGGCGCGTTTGAGACATTTATGTGGACAAGTTAATTTACGTTCGCCCCTCGGGCACACGGTGTTGTGTGGAGCGTACATAGATTACAGATTTGGCGTGATCCATGAAATCAAGCTGAAAGATAGTCACAACGTCTGGTGTTGATGTTTCTCAAAAATAATATGGCCAAAATAAAAACACGAAACTACCAAATTCAAAGACACACCTAACCTTCCCTTATCTCTCTGACCTCCATCCCACCGGTTTCCCTTTCTCTCTCCCCTCCCTTCCTTCATTCCCCGGTCTCTCCTCCCTCCCTCTCTTTCTCCCTCTTTTAATCAACCCCCTATTTCTCATTCCCTCCCTCCACTCCCCTCTAATTCCCTCCCTTCCTCACTTCCTCCCTCTTTTCTGTCCCACCGCTCTTTTCCCATCCCTTCCCACCCGTTCACTTCACTTCACTCCGCCTCCTCCCCTCAACGTAAAGTAATTAATCACAAAATTCAAATGAATGTCCATTTTTTTAATAAATCAAATTGTTCAATAAAGCATCTGTGAAGATTCATTTGTCACAAATTCGTTTCTCTTCAACGATTGCAAACACCTTGCAGTTGTTACCTCCCATATGAGTTACGGTTTATTCAACGACAAACGCCAAACAATTTAACTATGCAATTTATTATCTTAAAGGTTTGGCATAATAATGTCAAGGCTGGGATCATTTGTATTATACAGGTTCCCCCGAGAACGGCGGGAAATTTAAGTACATAATGTCTATCCCCCGTGACAAGCGGGAAGTGTGTTCGTGGAAACTATGCCGATGAACACAATAATTTTGTCTTCACACAACTAAGCTCAAAACACAAATCGTTTTGCATTGGGCAAGACTTGCGATCAGTATATTGACAACATACATACAAGTATATTACATATCGTAATATACAACAATCAAGTATAATCGTAGAATAACATGACAGTACAACTTTAATTGGTATACATCACTTATATTCTTTATCCTTTAATGGTGTATTCAAGGCCAGAGTAAAAACCAGAGAAAAAACTTCAACTAATGTAAAATAACTCTGGAAAACTGTACCCGAAAACAACCAGTATTAACATGTAACTGTGGACATTGTGTAACTCAAACATAACTGGTCATTTTAACCAATTTCTTAATGCGGTTCAAATTTCAAAAAGTAAAAGTTTACTGATCAAAGTCAAGCGTAGAACTGACCAAACAATGAAAACCCCGTGCACAGTCCCGCCTATGTCCGCCTGAGTGACCATCACTCACGTGACAACCATACGCATGAACGAACCGCACATGTACCTGTTTTGTGCGGTGCGTTATGTTTAGACATACGTTCTATGCTGTACTCCGTAACGCACAGAACTGAAAATTCTCCAACACTGGTACAGTCAATTACGCAGGAACCTGTCGTCGGGGGCCGAACTAAGTAGACCATTTGACAAACTGACGGTGTTCCGTACGCTGCTAAGTCCCAGCCATGACGATGTGGGTTTCTAATGGAGCTCGTAATTCTCGACAACACTGGAATATAACAAAAATCTGGCAAGCATCGTGTTACAATAAAATTAAGTGGGAGGGTGGGTGGTAAATGTAAACATGTGTAAACCATAGAACGACATACCCTGAGATGCGACCAGCAGGTAAAAGACCGACAATTTTCACGGGCAGTGGTTTTGTACTTAGTGGACGAGTCTATGTGTTACAGTAGACTGGGTAGGATGGGTTATAACAGTGGGGTATGGGTTTCGGCGATCCCTTAGGAAAATCGCGTTTGCGTTGAATAAGAGAGTTTATTCTTGAGCGAATAAACATTAATACATTGCAATCACTCAGGATCAGCAAACAATGTATTGCAGTTGTCTACCTTTACATTGCGAATACCTTTTCGATAGTTTGTTTACAGGGAATAAATTAGTCAAATGTTACGTGCGCAAATTTTTACTGAGAAGAAAATGGTTATGCGTGTTGATTTTATTGTTTTCGCATAGCATAGCAAAAAAGAACAACAACAAACACAACGAACACAAACAAGATGGGATTAAAATCTTTAGCGAATAAATGATGAGTAAGATGGTATGTGAGGAAAATGATGTCAATTTCACAGGTGCGAGTTATGGGATTCTATTTCCAACAGATGTACAAAAGATGTGGGATTATGGTCCTAGCCTGCACCGATCGCCGTGTAGCCCAAATTATTGAGTGATTTATTGACTCTATTAACTGTATGAACGCCAGTACCTAGATCGCTTAGTACGCTGAAAAGAAAGGGTGTTCAGGTAATGGGTCTAATTGTTGAGTAAAGTACTGTAATCCGGCCTATACCACCCGCCTCGCCGCAAAGCGCCCAGTGTCAGCAGCGTCTCCGGTTACCGGACCGCTCGGGTTCCGCGTGCCGTGGTAGTTGGGATATATCGCCTGCTCTAGCCGCGTATGGCAGCTTCCTGCTACATGTGTGAGTATATGTGGGATATATCGCCTGCTCTAGCCGCGGATGGCAGCTTCCTGCTACATGTGTGAGTATATGAGCCTTGCTCTAGGAAAACTGGGCTTATTACATTTGGGTAAAGTTTCGTTCCAGATTAGCCTGTGCAGACTGCACATGCTAATCTGGAACGACACTGTACGCACATGCATTAACCCCAGTTTTTCCAGAACGAGGCTCATATGAAACATCTCTGTGAAACCGATTTTCTTAGTGTCCCATTATAAAACGGACAATAGCACAAGCGCTTTACCTTTGCATAATTTAGTTTGTGCAAGCTTTGTATCAATATATAGTTGAATTTGTTCTCTTTCGAAAATTGCGTAATATTAAAGATATGTCAAATTACTTCTAAGGAAATGCCAAAAAGCCTTTCCTACTACAGTTAACGCACCAGTCACCTTTCAACTTAGACTTAGTGAAAGGCACCTATATGTTGCAGACACACAAAGGATATAAGAAATAAGTCGCAAGAAAAATAATTTAATTTCATCCTATTCAATCGGGTGTCAGGTAAGTTAGTTATTCCATCTCAGGTAGGCTGGTCCCGGTATTGATTGGGTCAGGAATCGCCAAAAGAACACAACGTACGTCATAAGAAAAATAATTTCATTAACTCTTATTCAGTCGGGTGTCAGGTAAGTTAGTTTACTACATCTCAGGTAGGCTTGATTGGGTATAGGCGTTGACAGAGCGAGGTGAATACACCTACATAATCGTATCGGACAGAGCGACGTGAATACACCTACATAATCGTATCGGACATTTCAATCTCACCGCGTGTAGGTGTCGCGTTAACGGCTGACATGCCACCAGATTGGCTCATTAATCTATATTAACCAACTTTATTAACTGTCGGTTAGTCAGTCATCATCTCTTAGGCCAAAGAGCGTGTTTTTTTTTTAGTTTATCGGATTGATTATGTTGCGTGTAGTTGTAAAGTCCGCAGACGCTAATTAGGGACGACACTTTCCGCTTTTAAGGAATATTTCAGTTGGAGAAAGTTTCTCCCGAACAAAAATCCAGTTTAGATGCAAAGTGTCTTCATGATTAGCTTGTGCGTACCGCGCTCGCTGATCAGTTAAGACACTTGACACACATGCATGAAGCTTAATTTTCACAGGACGAAGTTCAATAGATCAATTCGCATAATGATTGGTCAGATTAATCCACGGGGAATACAACCGTTTGTATGACTGCACGAGATATTAAGCTTCTTGAACACATGTTAAAAAAGACAAGTTTTCGAACTTTGAGTGGTACATCAATCATATTCTTCAAGATGTATCTTTAGTGTTTCATTAATGACTTGCAACAATAATTTAATGCTTGATTCAAGAAAAACGGTTTCCCTCCGAGAATGTTGCTTTCCACCTTCAGTCAGAATGTCAAAAATCGGCGAATAAGACAGATTTTCTCTGCAGTACTGCGATTGGACCTTATTCACGAATTGTCGTTTATAATCGAAAAAAATAAATGAACAAATGTCGTAATTTCCAGATTCGTAATATGCTTTACGGCCTCACGTCGCTTAATTTCACATATTACGGTAATGCTCTGCGGGATTTACGACATTGAGTTGTCGTCTGATTAGAACGAGGCAGCAACGGAACATTTAGTCGCGTTCCAGCGACATCTTTGCGGTGGCTGGACAACAGGCAAACAGTTGGGCGCGCTATTTTACGTCACTCTGACCATTGCTAAGCAGGCAATTGTTGTTAAACGGCAATGCGGTCCAAGGTGGCATGAAATCGTTTGATGATGAGTTGCAATGGCGGAACATTCCCCTGAAAACAAAAAGCGTCAATTATGATTCACCAATTTTGTGAACATTAACAATAAATATACATGTAAATGATCTCCTTCGTCATTTATCAAAAACACTCTCAACTCTATATTTTCGTGTTAAAAAACATGAATTATGTTTCTTAATAAATCTAAAATGTTTTGAAAAGTCTTTACTAATTATAATAGCAAGCAAAACGTGTATTAACAAATATTACCTTTCTATAGATTCGAAGCCGAGACCTCTGGAAGCAAAAGCTCCTGCGCTACCACTTTCTTACGCAGGCTTTAGATTTCACAGCGAAACATACCAACGGTTAAATAACGACCCCGCCCACACTCTTCACAACTTAGTTCGACCCCTATTTATTTCAATCCTGCCATCTGTGCTCATACTCAACCAGTGTAATTAACTTGTATATACGATTTTCTATTTTTATGTCAACTTTCCGGCTATCCTGTAATCAGTGTTGACTTCTTTACCATCATTGTTTACTTTAGATTACATGTTCATTCATTCCTGCGCGTTCCCATTTCCTCGTATGATTGTCCAACATTTCGACAAAAGCCCCGAAGTATTCGTTGCCAGCCTCTTTTTCGACTTTCTTTGCTTACATTGCGCCTAATCGATTTCGGCTCTTGATGTTTTTGTCGCGTTTGGAAAGGACTTCGTTTGCAGACGTAATGGCCATGAAATCAGATCGTAATTTTGGTCCTTAATTAACTGTTGTTGATCCGGCATACATTCCTTCTGTTGTACGTTGTTATTTTTTTCCGTTTCAATTTGGTGTGTTTATAAAAATGTAAATACGTGGTCCCGTCCCGTCAAACAGAACAAAGACAACACACAACAAAACCAATACATTTTTTTCATCAGCGTATTTATGAATTATCGCTGTTCATCTTACTGTATTTAACCTTTAGAGGAAAATGGACCAGGACAATTCAATGGAGCCGCGTTCTGGGAAAACCAGATTTAATGCATGTGGGTAAAGTGTCGTTTAATAGTAGCATGTGTTACCCACACAGGCTAATCAGGGACGACACGTTCCGTTTTTATTGAATGTTTTGTTTAAAGGTTGTCTCGGAAACAAAAATTAAGTCATGTGCGTAAAAGTGTCGTCCCAGGTTAGCCTAAGCAGTCCGCACAAGCTCATCAGGGAAGACACTTTTTTGCCTAAACTGAATTTTCGCTAAGAAGAGACTTCCTTCTAACGTAAACTATCATAAAATCGGAAAGTGTAGTCTGTGTGCGGAATGCACAGGCTTATCTGGGACGACACTGTACATACATGCAGTAAACACCATTTTCTAAGACCGCGGCTTATTAAAGTAAACTGCATTAGTAAATGTATGCCATCAACGATCATTAAATTCGTTTTCGTTGTTTATGGATATGTTCAATATTTGTTGCCTTCTCTTTAAAACGGGAAATTATGAACTTATTATTAAACCTTATTCATTTATTGTTTAACGATGTTTTAAATATTAATTAATTGAAACAGCATCCTTCCACAAGCTTTCCCCTGTCGACGAGCGATAGACCGCGGACGATGTACTGTACTCTAGCATGTCGTTTAGACCTGAAATAAAATATGTAAAAATAAGGTTACCTAACGATAATTTAAGCCTCGCTCTGTGAAAACGGTGCTTAATGCTTTTATGTAAAGTGTCGTCCCAGATTAGCCAGAGCAGTTCCGGCTAATAAGGGACGACTCTTTCCGCTCTTATGGTATATTCGTTTGAAGGAAGTTTCTTCCTAGCAAAAATCCAGTGAAGGCGGACAGTGTCTTACTGGTTTTTTAGGTCAGTGAGACGATGTATTGAGCCTTCACACATAACAGTGACCTTGAGTTGGCGTGAAAGGCAAACGCTGTGCAGAGTGTCGTCACAGATAAGCCTGTGTAGTCCGCACAAGCTAATCAGGGACGACACTTTCCGCCTAGACTAGATTGTCGCTAAAAATGATCTTCCTTTAAACCGAAAAATCCATAAAAGGTGAAAGTGTCGTCCCTTATTAGCCTGTGCGGAATGCACAGGCTAATCTTGGACGACACTTCATGTTCATGCATAAAGCCCCGTTTTCCTAGAGGACGGCTCTGGGGTCATTTTGAAGTAGGTCGGGTGACATAAAACAAAAACATTTTGTGTGACCTAACCACTCGTAGGTGAGAGGCTCCCAAAGCGCTCAAATCATTTTATGATGAAATTCAACTCTCAAATGACGGTCTTCATTACCTTGAAATGAGACGCACAAAAAGCTGTTAAAATCATTACATCGAAGTTAAATTAAATTATAAAGTTGCGAAGTGTTTCGAATTTCCGTTCGTGATAAAGAGAATATTTAAAGACCGGAGATGGGTAATTTATAGGGTGAGTTAATTACCTGCTAATCGAAGCCTTTCGATACCATTCTACAGGTGTTCTGTTTGGCCACAGGTATCGTAGAGCTGTTTAGAATACACGACTTTATTGACAAATCAATTGACCACTCGCCAGCTGTCAATCAAACTCCCGGACAATCAATCAGATTAATTTTATTGCGGCCACATGGTCCGACAAACAAAGAGTGTCGGAGTAATTGAATAAGCGTTTTATGTAAACAAAACTAGTGGGCGGAGCGATCGCTTATTTGGCGACTGGTCAATTATCACATCCCAACTTTTGTCACTACCATCATCATCATCATGATCATCATCGTCGTCGTCGTCGTCGTCGCGGTCATAATCATCATCATCATCATTATCATCATCATCCTCATCATCATCATCCTCATCATCATCATCATCATCATCATCATCATCATCATCATCATCATCATCATCATCATCATCATCATTCTCCTCATCATCATTATTCGACTCCTCATCGTCATCATCATCATTATAATCCTAATCAAGATCGCAATCAACATAATAATATTCATCAAAAACTCCACTTCCACCACCACCACAACTTGCATCATCATCAGCATCAGCAGTAGCAGAACTAGAATCAATGTCATTAGCTTCCATATTATAATCATGAACCCTTATTTGTATAATTTGTTTAGTCTAATTTGTAATTAGAATGTGGTTTTACTATTTAAAGTGTAAGTCTTCGATTACTGCTTCCCTATTGTAATCTACAACAGTAACGCATGTATCAAGATGTACTTCATGATAAATGTTGAATTCAAAACCACTCTTTGGGTTATTGTTAGACATAAACGTTCATTTTAACGTTACTCACAGCCACATTCAATTGCATCAAGGTTAATAATATTATATATTTGGATATAATCACAAACAAACATCACGTGAAAGTGATCTTTAATGTAATAACTGAATCTTCCCAGTTGATTTTTATTTCGAAATTATCAAACACTCAATAAATATTTGCCGATCTGTTACGTCAATGACGTACACGTTTAAGGAAAGACATTACGTGAAAAGGGGTTTGCGGCATGAGTTGTCATGTTGTGACAGCGATTGTGCGCGGTAACTTAGATTTTAATTATAAATATAAATTGATATATGCACATTAAACGGTCAACGTCAACTCAAAGTGTAAACGCGCAAATTGACCCCCCAAGCTTTAGGAACTCTCTGTCAAATTCTAATTTAGATTTAAATGTATTACCCCCCGGACACGTTTGCCGAAAATACCGTTTAATATAAACTATTCAAATTTGAATTGTCCAAATAATAATTTAAAACTCACTCGTTTGACTTTTTCCATTGAACACAAAACGTACTTATGTATTAATTATTAACTCTTTGAAGACGATTTTCGTTGAAACTAAAACAAAGACTTTATTTTCTGAAATACAATTTCCAAATTAAAAAACAAATCCTCCCCAATTAACCGGAACTTAGCAAAAGCTAAGAACGATAATCCGAGAAAACCAAACCATCAAAAGAACATATCAAACAAAACCAAAAACCGTTTATGCTACAATAAATTGATAGTGTCAGAAGGACGTGCTTAATCAAACACTATAAGAAAACATGAATACCCATGATGCATCGTTGTCTGAACATTATAAGCTTAATCAAAATAATGGCCATGGATTGATAGTAGAAACATGGCTTCTAACGTCATTAATAAGTGTGGCACGCACTAAAATAATGTAAAAGAGCATAATTGTATTTAAATGTCTCCATATTGTCTGATTGACCGTCGTGACTCTTTGAAAGCCTAATTCTAAATAGTTTCTTTTTCTCTTTTTGATTATCCGTCGAACACCTCTTTAGAAAACAAAACCATCGTATAATACCCTACCGTCGAATGTGCATATTGACACTTAAAGGGTTTTGTGAAAACGTACAATTTAGTTAATGATTTAACTGAGAAACATTGTAATAAGCTGTCGATGTTTTGGGGAAATTTAAAATGCATTTAACACATTTAATATTTATAAAATGCTGTAATATTTCAATTGCAATACGGCAATACAATTGGACAAATATTTATATTCAGAGATTCATCATCGTTGTACAAAAACATATGGTTATTTTTCTTTGCGAAATCTTGTTTCACGCTTAACTGCTAAAATAATATGTAGCAATATTTAAACTGCACGTTTCGCAGAAAAGATAATTAATTTGCGAGAAAATTTGAGAAAACAACTCACGAGCGCGCAATACTATATTTACATAATGTTCTTGAAAGATACTTGTTAACTAAAGGATTTTGCAGAAATAAACATTTACCTTAAGTTTGTTAGAAATATGCACTCAATGATAAACAATAACATATCAAATTATAAAAAGCACTGTTGAGAGCGTGCACTTTGTTTGCGTTCAGAGTGTTGAATACGAACGAACAATATTGCGATGTTTTGGAGTTGGTGCAATTATCTACATGGAGATGTCTGAGTTGTAGATTTATTAACATGTAATGACATAAATTTTGTTATGCCACATACATATACACGTCGAAGTAAAAAAAAGCAGCGCTCTGGGAAGATGGGGCTTAATAGAAATGGGTAAAGTGCCGACAACACAGGCTAATCTGGGACGACACTTTCCGCCTGGTCTGGATTTTTGTTTAGAAAAGACTTCCTTTAAAGGAAATATTCCATAAAAGCGGAAAGTGCACAGGCTAATCTGGGACGATACTTCAACCTCATGCATTAAGCCCGGTTGTCCCAGAGCGCATCTCATGTTTTGAGTTGACGGCGCAGACAGAGAAGCCGACGGACCAGCGTTCTGCACGTGCTAGCGAGAAGCGATCTCGGCTATCCGTGTTTGCATTTGTCGCGCTCGATCGCCCGAATCCCGAACCGCTATTAAGCCCAAAACGGCTTTAAAACGCGTTATTTACGATCCCCGTCACGCTTCGGTAACGTTCGGTAATTTCCGTGACGAAATCGGTGTCATTGAATTCCTGTGTCGGCCATATAGGCTGCCATTAATCAGCTGACCGGGGGATTGTGTTAATTGAAGAGAGTTGTTAAGCAGGAGTAATACAAGTAGACTCAATAATCATCATAATCATCATCAGCAGAAGCAGCGCAGCAGCAGCATCATCATCATCAGCAGCATCAGTATCGTCATCATCATCATCAGCAGCAGCAGCAGTAGCACCAGCACCAGCAGAATAGAAATCATCATCAACAACAACAATCAGCATCATCATCATAACAACAACAGCGTCATCATCGTCAGAAGCAGTTAGTTACATTATGTTTTTGTTTTTATTATTATGATCATGATCAAGACACCACACATATTAAACAAAGAATAAAAGTACCTATTTATGAACAAAACAGAACAATTCATGAATGTGAGTATATTTGTATCAAAAGTGATAGAATTAAAACAAGTCAAATCCTGACAATCGTAAAACCATGGCTATCGTGAAAACTCAAATTAACACGAGTCGTTTTAGAAAATTGTAACACAATTTGAGTACCTTAATTTAGAGAAAATCTTAACAACCGATCATAAATCATTATTTTCAAAATGACCGGAAACATAACACATTCAAACGTTAAATGTCAAAAGTCCAGCCATCTAGTGTAACCAGCGTGATCAAGATATGAGGAAATTATCGTTGATATCCGAATCAATGTGAAAACACGCCATTGTTGACGTCGGAAAACGTTAATGACAATCATAATTCGGATATGGCCATTAATTCGGACACCGTGGTCAATTTAGGTCGTATCGGTTCGTGGTGAAGATTAATTAAAGAGTTAAAATATCACTCTCTGCAATTTAAGTCTAAAAACCTTTCCCAAATATACCAATAACAAATTTAATAGTATTATCAAAGCTGTTAAACCGCGGCGGTCTGCGCGCCATAAGTTGATGGAAATATTCAAATGAGATTGTCGTCTGTTTATTAATAGGCCGTTTTCAGGTGTATTGTTACAGGAACATTTTATGCCCATTTATAAGAATACCTTTAATTTGAGGATAGTTTTTTTTTTGTTAGATTTATCATCACTTTCAGGTCGTAACCTATATTTGCTGTGCAGATAAAACGAAACATGTGAGGAAGTGACCACGGAAAGGTCGCAGTGATTGACAACACTTATGGCCTTTAAAACACTCGTATGGACTTTGCACTAAAATCATAGACGTATATTTGCTTTTAATTCGTTGATGTTCTTTTAATTATCTTTTTAAAGACCTCGGTTTACTGTTAGAACCCAAAAAGTGTCCTGTGTCGGGAACAATAAGTTATAATGAAAGACAACCGTGTCACTTTGCTCGCGAGTTGTCAAATTCTTAAATCTGTATTTGTTAGATTATAACGTGACTGTCTATTTGTTTTTAGCCTATTTGCAACGCAGTTGCAAATAGGCTTTTGTTAATACTACATTTCGAAATCACAATTGGAATGGTTGTCTTTTATGAAGCCTTACCTGATTTTGGGCAGACGAAATAGATATTTAATATAGTTTTTGGTAATTCTTAAAAAATTTCATTAAGAAACTTTTTTTCTAACATTTTCTTCCAATAATATTGCTTACATCGTTTTTAGTGAATTTTTCTAAGACCGTTTTACGTGAAAAAAACGTTCTAAGAAACTAAAACAAATTTCGTTCGTTAAACAATTCTGTTCTTGTTGATAGTGACCTCACAACTACTTTCTATTTCCTTTGATTTCTTCTGGGAAACTGAATTCATTAGGCCCTGGTTTATGGATATGTAAAATTTCATTGGTTAATTATAAATAGAAATTTAAATATGCTCAACAGGAAGTGTGGCATAAAGCACTTTTATTCTTTGAAAATGTGTAAAAAAATTGCGAAGTACGTTGAATGTTTTTTGATTATTCTGATATTAATTCTGACCTCCCTTTCTATGGATTTGATGAAGAAGAGTTTGAAAGTAATAGAGATGTGTTAATTGAAATTAAAATGATTTACTTTGAGCCAGAAATTGACCGATTTAAATCAATTTGATGTAGAGAATGGGTAGACATAGGAGTCCCTCATTAACAGGTCGTACAAAGCTGAATGTTGAAATGGAGAGGCAGGAGCCATTAAACTCCTTGAAATTGTTATTTGGTGATGCCTTGATTAATTACCTTGTGCTATTCAACTATGCTTCTGCAAAGTTAAATGGCCCATTAAAACAACACTGAAGAGTGAGAAAATGGAAAGAGGTAACATTTGCTGGAAATTGGAATGCTGACAATTACAATAAATATAGGGCTGTTATACAGGTCAGATTTTGGAATCTCTGCTAATATAGTTAGATTTAAAATGATTATTTTTTATTTGAAACTAAAAATTGTAACAAAATATAAATTGATTCAATATTAAATTGATTTAAAATGTACTGAAACTAAAGGTTACTGAACATTACTTGTTCTCTTACAAGCTTTATAACTTAATACACATTTTCAGGTAAAAAACCAAAACAAAATCAAAATTTTAAAACTACCATCCTAATCTTCAGTCAATGACAAATAAGAAAAAAAATAGGTTTTATAAACTTATCTTATGTCTTATAATAAATGAAATGCATCCTTTTAAAATAGACCACCCTTATCAGCCTCTGTTATAGAAATTTATTCAGCAGTGATAAGGCTTATCAGTTATTACATACATAGCAGGTTAAGGGTTAACATTTACTTCAGCAGAAACTTCCCTGTATCGTGCAAATAGGCTTTCAACGCCATCGGCGCTCTCGTTTAATGCTGCCGCTGCTTCTCCAATTTTCTTATTCTCCTACTACATGTGCGACTGCTGATGCTGCTACTTATGCTTCAACAACAACATAAACACATACAAAATAGCAACAACACCTACTATGGCTTCTACTACTTCTACTACTAATACTACTACTAATACTTCTTGTTCTGCTACTACGACTGTTGCTGCTGTTGCTACCACCACCGTCACTAATTTTGCTAATATACTTCTGTAACTGCTGCTACTTCTGCTACTGCTTCTATCATAACTATATTTAATATCAAGAGAAACAACACATTTATTTTAGTAGTCAGTTGTTTTTGCACATCAAAGAAAATTATAGTCTGTAGATCTCGATATAAATAACATGATCATCGGATTTAAATAAAATCAACGCAGTTGGTATTGTAGAAATGATATATGAAAATCAATAACAACAAAATAACAGTATGACATAATTATGCAAATAGCATTTACGTTTATAAATAAAAATAATTAACAAATATCGCAAGCAAAATATGAATGCCTTTTATTGGACACAATATAAATAAATGAAATAAGTTTGAAATATGGCATGTTACACATAAAAAGCAAAACAGTAGTATTTCTAATTGAGTAGATTTAGTGTAATATAATATATACCAAAGCACATGCAATATTGTTACGATTTTGTTTTTAACATATGGCAAGCAAAATATGAATGGCTTTGATTGGAAAAATATAAATAAATATCGCAAGTTAAAAATATTGCGTGTTACTCATATTAAAGTGAGTATGCACGCTTTATATATGTTTTAAATTGTAATATATTGATAAAAATATGTTACAATAACACAAAATAGGCAAGAAAAAATATACATTGAAGACGAATTTCATAAAATGCAGCAAAGACAAGTTAGCGCTGGTTAAAGCAGATGCCGACACTTTTACTCGTATTTGTTAGTAAACAAAATTGTGTCTTTGTGTCGTATGCACTAAAACTAAATTTAGATTCACATTGTACATGCATGATATACATATGCTGGCGAATTCAACTGGAAGACATTATCGATTTCAGATTTAAATATCTGGCTTATTCCGAATTTTTCGACACATGTTCTTCTTAACTTTTATTTTAATTTATATTGATATATATGAATAATAAGTTTTTACATATTTTATATAAATTCATAAATATTTGACAAAATCGTGCATACTCTCTTTAAGAACTAAAGTGGTATTTCTATTCAATGTAGACTAAATAAAATGCATGTATAATAAATACAAAAGCACGTACTGTATTGTTACAGTGCTGAAGTCTTTGCAGAATGTGCATCAACAAGTAATACAAATATTGAAATATATCTGTAAATGATCGGCCCATAGAAAAAAACGGTCCGATATGCGATATCAATAGTCTCAAGACAAACAACAAGTCGTAATATGGTTATGGTCAGATATTGGCGCTCAATTTGTTCTTATCACTGTGGCGTGTTCTGAGAAGAATGGGCAAAATCTTGTGCGTAAAGTGTCATCCCAGATTAGCCTGTGCAGTCCGCACAGGCTAATCAGGGACGACACTTTCCGCCTAAAGTAGATTTTCGCTAAGAAGAGACATCATTTAAACAACAAATTCCATAAAAGCGGAAATTGTCGTCCCTGATTAGCCTGTGCGGACTGCACAGGCTAACTTGGGATGACAATTTACGCACAAGCATTTAGCCCAGTTTTCTCAGAACACGCCACACATAAGCAGAACCAAAATACATTCAATTTCCTTAATTACAACGAGTCCGTCAAAATTAACGCTCAATGCACTTGATGTAACGGATGTTTGCGTTCAAATTCTCGAATTATGCTTTTATTAAACAAGATGCCTAAGCTTCGTTTTTTTTGCTAACTTAATGACTCAATGGACTTTTGTTCCGGATGTGACGTCAGTTTTTGGTTATACAGTCCCTGAGCATGCAGCTCGATCGCAAGTGGGTGGGGTAAACCGCCCTTCTTTAATTTAGCGCGCTTATTTTGGAACCAAACTTTGACGTTGCTAGCATCCAGGTCCAAATCGTCTGCCAACTGGTGTCGTCTGCTTTCCGACAGATACGGGTCCTTGTCGAATTCTATATTGAGAACACGCAGCTGCAGGTCATTGAAAGCCGTGCGCCCTTTTCGCGGACGCTGCGTTTGTCTTCTGCGCTTGGCACGTGGACCTAAAAATAGACACACAATATCGATTGAATAATTAAAGTAAATGTATTTGTAATATAATAATAAGAAGAAGAAAAGGAAAAAAACACACACACAAACAAACAAACTAACAAATAAATAAACGACTGACGTTCTTACAACATTTAGAATACAAATACTAAAAGTACCACCATATTTCGAATAATGAATTGAACTGTTCACAAATAATACATGTGAGTCATATAAAGCTGTCGAATTCATTTTAACAATTACACAACAAATTGTAAAGTAAACTTTGTCAAGACGACCTAACCCTCGATACTGTCACGCTAGAGTAACCACAGGGACGTAACGTATGATTGACGTCAATGACGTAATGCGACGTTCACACGTTTACGTTAGAGTAAACACGTTATCAAATACCAAAAAAATGACTTTATTGGTGGTTTTCAACGTAACTGGTTTATGTTAAGACTTCGTGGTATATCCGTATTGTTTCGGTGTAAAAGAGTGGAATGATTTTTATTTTGAAACAGAAGAAACAGATCGGTCCAAAATTCATAAAACACTATTTAATGTTGACGACGTATTTAAATTATGTCCGATTTAAATAACTGTCTTTTGAAAGAAAGTTAAGACGATTTCTGACAAAAAAATAAACAAAGTGGACAAAATGTATTTTTAAATAGCTAAATAATAATTTTGATATTGTTTTGGTGGGCGAAATTGGTAAATTATAAACCTAATGTTTTGACGATATATTTTCAGGCGGTTTTCTTCGAACGGTCGGGCCTGTATTTTTTATTTTCTATGCCTAATGTAAACATTTAAAAGTACAAAATTGGTCCCACAAGAATACCTGCAGATGGTCGATCCGAGTATCTCGTGCAGAACACCCAGACCGGAAGTGCGTCTGTCGTTTTCGGTGGCGTCTTCTTCCGCTGAATCCGGAGATCCAGGGCCGATTGGGAATCCGACGAAGTGTAGCCGTTGCTGTCGTATTTCCGTCGGAGGATTTCTGACCAGGTCACGACGCGATCGGTGTAACACTGTCGTGCTGCGTGCGAACTTATGGATTCCTTCTCGAGGGTCCGTCTTGTAAAGTCTAGAGGTACCGACTGATATTTTTGCGTGTCATACGGAATAGAGGTTCTACAGCTTCCGCTGTCTTGGATTTCATCGCTGCTCGAGTATATTTCGCAATTGTCCGAAGTGTAGGTACCGTCCGAATCGTAGTCCCAGTTTGACGCGAATTTTTCAAATTGTGGACCCAGAATTTCGGTTATTAACACGTTATTATATTTAGCGAAATTCGATTGGTTTAACCATGAAAGTACTTTTAATTCGCTACCAAATTTTAGATGCCCAAAGTTGCTCACCATTTCATTCATTTTTAAAATCGAATTATATTCTATTTCATTGGACTCCATTATCGCGTTCACAATTTATTTACGTTTTTTTCACCCAATAGTACTGCATAACCAATATAAAAACATCTAAGCTAGAAACTCTACTAGGACAAACATTACTTAATAAGAGTCGCTTGAAAACAATAATTCAAAAACACAACAGACGACATATTTATACTGTCGACACTGCGCGCGACTTCATTGTACAGTTTACGTCGTTGTTATAAATAGATTGATAAGTACGCCCATTAATAAGGATTGTTTTACGCATACACATTTCCGAAGTGTGATATTTCAAAATCCTTAAGACATTATTAAGCATGAACTGTTTATAAACATTCATAGAAAAACCATTCGCTCTTTCGGAAAAACTTGTGGTGTAGGTGAATTCGGAACAATGATGAATTAGATAAAGAAGAACACAGAAATATGATGTAAATCCTTGGCGACAGGATGGACTTTTGACGTACGGCCAGTAAACGTTGGCTCCACCTTGATTTGGAGGTCAAACTGATGTGTGCCAAATAACCTTGGTTTTATTTGAAATGTGATGAAATATTTTTCCAGATTTCGATACTTTGTTAATGTGATTCAATTCTTCAAGTCCGTTTGCGTCTACACGACGTGAGAGGACTCAACTGTGCTTAAATCGATTGGTTGTAACAACTTACCTTGTGCGGACTGCACAGTCTGTGATGACACTTTACGCACATGCATTAAGACCAGTTTGTTTTTCAAGAACTAGACACAAATGACTACTCTTTTACTCAATTCACGTCCTGAGCTCCACCTGTGAATTTCTTTTTATTAAATTTTCATTCACCTCCATAAAGAATTTGGGCTGATGGTTACAGGCCGTGTATATTTGTCATAATTACGTGACAGAGTACCTGGTATTGGCTTGCATATGATGCAAACACATGCTTTTTTCAGAAATTAACATTTGGTAATAGTTTAACCGCTTTTTAGGAAAGGGAAAACACATTTCGCAGAAGTTTGTGTACTTTCAAAATTTCATAATTTCAAAATTCGGAGTGACAGCAAATGAATTCGTTTATTCGTACATAAAAAATAAAATCCTGTTATGACGGAATTCGTCTACAAAAAGTAAAATTTATATATATCAGTCAATTTATGTGCAGTTTTGTGGTATATGTTTACGTCAAAATAACGTCATTCTCCCAAACTATGTTTTTGACTTTAGGCCTCTTGGTATACAAATAATACCAACACGTAGTTGTAATATGTTTGTAATTTGATAAAGCCCATGTGCACAACTAAACGAAAACTATAACAGTTTCATTTTGTTTTGTATTTGTTACGCAATATTTCGTATTGGTGTGATACATGTATATCGTTATAATGATTTTTTTGTTATAACTTCAAATTCAAAGCTTAAAAAACAGTTAAACTGCATTCAAAATATGCATACGTTTATCTTTAAAGCGACTTATATATAAAATACGCTAATCAATAATTTGCCCAGCGTAATTTTTTGTAACAATACATTTAATTGTTTGCCGTATTCAATTTGAGCTTTAAACGAGGCTGGAAGCCATCACGACCGAATACTAATTATTCACTTGGAGAGTTTGTATTCGTAGCTCGGGATGGTGAGAAACATTCAAATGTAAACATCATATATCGAAAGAAACCTGTTTGAGTCTGCGCTAATTTTCGTTCAAATTAAAAAAAGGTAAGAAAATTAATATTATAACTGTTTATAATTTATCATTTGACAAAGACTAGTGACCTATTTCCGAGCCCACTATAGTGATGAGTGGAATTAAGCCGGTGTGCGAGAGACAGGGATTGTTCGGGAACCTGTCATCATGTATGCGCAGGCCTTGTTGAGAGCATTTTTGTTTCTAAATTTAACGCACCTTTTCTACGTTCACAGTAAAACGGTTAAGAAAATCAAGAGCGACAAATAACGAGAAAAACGCATGCAGCCGTTGCGAAAATAAATCATCATTTGCTCATTTCATGAAGGGAGAAATAATGTTTTTCGCGAAGACCTTTTAAAAACCGATTGACACTTGCATTGCGGCCCGCAATGTCAACAAGATTCAGGCTGCGAAGCCTGGTTTAAGCATTACCGCGCACTGGCAAGCTATTTTGCGGATATCGATTCCATTTCTACGGTTCCTACGGGGAAATCGAAACGGCCCCGTGTTGATAGCTAAATTTTTGGAATCGTTTAACATCGGAACCACCCATTTAGTGAAGACATACCAGCGCTGATAAAACAATACAAAATACTTGATTAGTTTGTACCCGAACTACATGTACATGTAGTTTAGAAAATGATTCATGAAATGCTCCGTATCTATGTATGTAATGTACATTAGCCCATCATTCACGGTTAGGCATTTCCCCAAACTAGGTGACATCCATTGGAAATTACCTCACGTTGTTCAGAATACGAATTACCCAGCGTTCGTAATGAACTTATGATGAGTTTTTTTCATAGCCAATCAATTTATTCTGATAATAATGTCGAAAAAAAGTTTATTTGTTTATGTTAACACATTAAACGTCAAGTAACTAAAAAGTCATAGACAAGAGAAACGATAGTTTAAAAATTAGTTTTATACATGTACATGTATTGGAAAAGCGATCCCACTCATCAAATCAAATAATTCAACAACGCCGTTGCAGATTTATTAAGTGATGACGCATTTTAATTGCAAGTGAAAAGGAGAAAGTCATTTCCGTATTGTTGCGGTTGGAATAAGGCGGTCGAACGTCTTCTGTCTCTACCTGCTTACTAAAATCATCAACTTGATTGTACTTAATTAATAATGTTCATTAAAGATGTTGCCATTTACCCATCATGATTGGTTAATAATAATAATAATAATAATAATAATAATAATAATAATAATAATAATAATAATAATAATAATAATAAAAAAAATAATAATAATAATAATAATAATAATTATAATAATATAATTATGTAATTAGTATTACTACAAATCTTAGTGCTTCTACTACTCATTCTCACAATAATAAAACGCTTTTATAACTGAATATACCCTGACTGTATTACACGAGCGTAATAATACTTAACGTTTGTACGAAAACTCATATTTCTTCTGTTTTTGTAATTGCCAATCAGAACGCTCTGAATAGTTTGCTTGGATTCCACCACTGTACCTGCTTATAATGGAATTGCGTCTTTATTTTCGCAGACATTTCAACAAATTATCACTTTAGGGGGATTTTGTCACTTATGCGGTGAAATCCACACCCCCTTCCGCCCCATAGCAAACGGTATGGTATACTAGATGTATAATGTCTTATTTGTAACGATGGAATTGATTTGTCGGAAAAATGCAACACACCAATTGTAATGAAAAATGCAAAAATTAAATAAATGATAAAACATTACACCGCAAATTATATAATAGTGTATATTAATTTAATACGTGTTTATGGAACACCAAGGCGTACGGAAAGACGTAGACCTTGCTTAAAAGTTGACCAGGCCACAACAAACGTCTTTTAGATCAACGTCCAAAAAGGTAGAAAGTTAACAACGTGTTTGATATGTTTGTAAACAATTTGACAATAGAACATTACATTTATATATGGTACCAGTTATCATTATCAGCAAAACTTCCATGATGCTCAGTACATCCTACGGGTCTATGTCACATGATGATGATGACGATATATATAAATTTAAATAATTTTAACTGCAGAAGTGCTATGCGAAATATGTGTATATAACAACCATTCATAACCATCTGTGTTTCCAGCAATAAACGTCTGATATAGACAACGTCAATGAACGTGAAATCATGACTTGTTCAGAGAGTTAACAAGATGAGGTGAATTACACGGCCCATTTCCCCACCCTTTGGCGTCACAGCCTCGTTCTGATTCGTTAACTCCGGAGTGACGAAAACTTACTTCCTGCGACGAAGATTGAAAATCCACACGGTACAGTATTCACTTCCGGAGGGAGAATATGAAATGTAAACAAGCACGGCGTATTCAGGATCATTAGCAAAACGAGAACTTACACTTGTTATGTAATGTTTTGCACTTGCTATGAAAACAGTTTGTCAGTGATTTGCATGCTTACGTGGAACGGGAACAAGATTGGGGACGCTGATAAAGCGATTCGACATTTTACGTAGCAGTTTTGTAATTGCTGTCGTTCGTTTTTGCGCGTTTAAAACATTACTTTTGCCACGTCGTCAGATGGACGTTTTGAGTGAGGCATTAATTTTCGTTTAGTTAGGTTAGCGTGGTCTGATGCTCCACTGTGTTATCGTATATGATTATTATGAGAGATGAACCTGAGAAATATGGATGCATTTTGCGATGTCAGTAAAAGCACAATTGAGTCTCGCTCTGGGAAAAACGTAGCTTAATGCATGTGCTAAAAGTGTCATCCCATATTAGCCTGTGCAGTCCGCACACTCTAATCAGGGAAGACACTTTCTGCCTTGATGTATTTTTGTTTAGATGAGACTTCCTTTACACGAAAAATTCCATTCAAGCAGTGAGTGTCTTCCCTGATTTGCCTGTGCGGACTGCGCAGTATAATATATGACACTTAAAGAACATGCATATAACCCTGTTTTCCCAGAGCGAGGCTCGTTTGTTTGGCAGTTTTAGCTTTTTCTTCTTGAACGCGTGGGGTAAATAAACTTAACACAAGCAAACAATTAACATCATTTGAGTTATCTTAATAGTACAAGTTTATGTAGTTAACAATTAGTAACGTAGTAACGTAAGGACTAAACAGTATATTTTACCAATTTTAAATGGGTACTGTTTACAACAGTGGTATGATAATACTTTCTCAAGTAATAGAATCTTAAAACTAGAAATTATAAGATATGCCAAAACGTTCCGATTGCTTTGCTCTTATACAAAACATACGTATTGTGATGTTTACCAGTAGTATGTAATTAAACCAAAGTCCAATACTTAATGTTTAACTGTCCATAAGATTATTCGCTCAATTATCTAAATAGTTATTAAATATCATTTAAAAATTAATGTGCCAATAGTGGTTTTTGGTCATTATTTTGCGCCGAAATTCGGCCTCATTCCTAATCTAAAAAAAGTATTGGCGCAGGCTAATCTTGGACGACACTTTACAAACATGAATTAATATCCCGTTTTTCCGAAGCGCAGATCACTTCATAAAAAAACTTGTACATGTTAAAAAAGAATGTGGCATATACCATTGACTATCATTATTGAAGAGGGAAATAGCTCGTTTTTCGTAATAAAAGTTAATAAATAAAACGTAGTTTATGTAATTAACTTAGTGCTGTATATTGCTATAATATGTGTATCAAATTGCGATTAATGTATATTATATTTATTTTTGTGTCTTACATAACGATTTGTAAACTATATTTAAATACTTTCTATAGCATGATATGTACTCGACAAGTATTCTTAACGTTTAAAAACTTCAAGTAAAAAAATATATAAATTTTATATGCATTGTACCATCATCATGATTTATTATAACTATTAATATTAATTTACTGTTAACCCGTCAAAATACCACAGCAAAATAATTTTAAATTATTTGAAAGTACTATTAAACTATAACTCATAATTATTATAATTGAACAATTTATTATGTTTCCACACTCACAGCAAATGTTTTTGTTAAAACGCCTGATGCAAACAAAGTTGATGTTTATTGCATTTTATCATAAAATAAAAATAAATACTTTCGAAAAAGTAAGTGTCTTCCTTTGAAATGATCATACATGCGAACAACTAACTTATTTACATAAAAATGCGTCTCATATTATTTATTTGTTTGTCACTTTATTTCACTGGCATTCGGTAACGTTATTAGTCGTTTTTAACCGCGAACGAATCGTCGCCTGTTCAGATTGGTCGCGGTTTCTGGTCAACGCCCTACGTAAACATGCCACGCCTACCAGCAAATAGGCTTTTAAGATATCGGCAGAATAGAAATGCTTGAATTGACGTGAACGTGAAAGTCGTTACAAACACCATGTCCATTGTCGCCTTCTTCCTCATCGACATACAACAACAACAGCAACAACGTCATCACTTATCGTCATCATCATCATCATCATCATCATTATAATCATCATCATCAACAACAACACTATAACATAATAAACGTTATCATAATGATCATCATGATCATTCAAATGATCCTCATCATCATTACGTTATTATCGTTACTCATTATAAATATTTATTAACATCACCATTGCTACTCAAATTTTTAAATTGTTACTTATCACCATGCAACTATTCTAAATACGGTGATTATTTGTTAAATTATTCATGAGGACAAATCATCAACAATCGATATGAAAATCTATCCCTTATACATATATGCACAATCATTCCCCTGAAGTTAAAAGGTATACAGACAACTAGGTTGTTAACCTTACTACAGGCAACATTAAGTGTTGAACATATCTGAAATGAAACAAATTGATGCATGTAGATTTAGACTATTATACATAATATTAGGGCGCGTTCGAGAAATTTAAGTTTATTTACGTTTATTTACGTTCGCCCCGCGTACACAAGATATTGTGTGGAGCGTTCATAGATTACAGTTTTCGCGTGATTGAATCTCAACAATGTGATCAGCTGAAAGATAGCAATAACGTGTTGTGTTAATGTTTCTTAAAAATAATATGGCCGAAACAAACACACGAAAATACAAAGTTATCAACGACCCAGCCAACACCTAACCCTTTCTGACCTCCATCCTCCATTCACCTCCCTCTCTTCACTCCCCAATCTTTCCTTGCCCTTTCCCTCCCTTACTCTCTCCATCAACCCCCTACCTCCTTGCCTTAATGCTTTCCCCTTCCTTTACTCCCCTGTCTTCTTCCCTCCCACTTTTTACCTCATCCCCTCCCAGCCTCCAGTCCCCCTCCATGCACTATCGAACTACCCTCCACCTCCCCTCCCTTCATCCTCTGCCATACTTTTCTACCTCCCCAAATTTCCTCCCGTCCCGTCCCTCAACCCCGTCCACTTCACGCCCCTCTCCTCCCATCAACAATTCGAATGATGTTTGTTTATTTATTTATTAATTGATCTTAAATGTTTCGTTGCAACTAAAATGACAACTAGTTTTTACTGTGCGCTCTGCTCCTGGTCAATACTTCCTTTTTTGCGTTGTTTATAAAACGGCAATTTTGTTCTTTGCCTTGAAACTATTTGCGTGAACCATGTTTGAATTACAGAGATGACACAGCATGGATAGAACATCAGCGCATATACATATTTGATAAAACATTCATTATGATTTATTACAGCATCACACTATAAGTGAGTCCCATTCATTCTGATACATGCGTCTAAAATTTAAGCGTAACAGACGATATCCATTTTCAAACGCTACATTTTTAAAATAATAATTCATTACAAGTTCTAAAAATGGACTCAAATGTTCTCAAATGTGTTTTACATGAACACTTTAGCGTCAATGTATTGTCAAATAAAATAAAGTCCACCCATTATGGCATTTACACATGTTTGTCAATTGATTGTCAAACCCATAACATTTAAATAAATACCAAATATTTGGCGAAATGATGCACATTTTATGTTAATTTCTATTTGGAATAGTTATGGCTAATGGTACAGTATCAAACCTCATATCTCATTGGTTTGCAAAATTGAATGAATATATACTTACAGGGTGGAATTGACAAAGATTATATCTTATAAGATACAGATAAGAACGTGAACGATGTGTGTTTTATTTGCAAATAAAATTGCAATACTGTGGCACATACTTATTTAACATAGTTCATATATTTTCTAAGTGGTGTAATCCGTCAAGTATGTAATCCTTGTTTTGGACGACTATTTCTCTGAAGTGAGAACTTAACAACACGTACAACTAACACCAACACAATAGATAAAATGTCGTACCTGATTAGCCTGTATTGACTGCCCAGGCTAATCTGGCACGACAATTTACGCATATGCATTGTACCAACATCGATGGTTTTTTCGGAGGCGATGGTTACGATGGTTCGCACTGTTGTTGATGAAAGTTGCCTTTGTCATAATAGTCTCCTTGTCGGTTAAAGGCTTAAGAGCTGAGTCGTGATTTTTTATTTAGTTTTTATGCCACCAAGGAGTGGAAGTCATTACGCATTGCACTTATCCGTCCGTCCGTATGTACGTCCATACGTCCGTTTGTCCCGAAGTTTATGTTTTCAACTCCCCTTTAATTGCTGGGTGGTTCTCGCTCAAACTTTCACAGTTGAATGACTTTATGTGTAATTAACGTAAAGACGATGGTTGCGATAAGTTTTGGCAGAATGACGGCCCTTTGACTACTCTTAAACTTCTGTTTGTATGTCGCATTTTTTTTTAGATGAATGCACTTGATTATATATAAAAGATATGTTAACTCCCCTTGAACTAGTGAGTAGATCTCGCTTACACTTTCACAGTTGAACGACCCTATTGAGTAGATCTCGCTTACACTTTCACAGTTGAACGACCCTAATGAGTAGATCTCGCTTACACTTTCACAGTTGAACGACCCTAATGAGTAGATCTCGCTTACACTTTCACAGTTGAACGACCCTAATGAGTAGATCTCGCTTACACTTTCACAGTTGAACGACCCTAATGAGTAGATCTCGCTTACACTTTCACAGTTGAACGACCCTAATGNTAAGTTTTTATTAGATAGTTCACTATAGGATGCATGTGATCATTGTATGATAAGTATCGGATCGTTATGCTCCATGTTGTTTTTTTTTCAGACAGTGCACCAAGGTGGCTTTAATTTTTGAGTCAGTCAAAGAGCTGTCATTGGATATGCAACAGTTGTCAAACAACCTTCAAACTATTCTTGATCAATTTAATATGTTTAAGAGGACACAAGAGACTAGCATTTAGTTCGTTGAGGTATCATACAGTGAAAAACTGCAAGAAATCAGAGAAATGCGTACCAAATTAAATGTTACTTTGGATGAGCTAGAAAATACAACACTGAAAGAACTAGATGCAATTAGGACCACATTGCAAACCTCACTCAAAAACGACGTTGAAAACTGCAGCAGGCTGAAGGATGAACTGCAAGAACTTGGTGAAGCTGTAAAGAGCCTTGGTGATCAGTAACGACATTAAATTCACAGCCAGCAAGAAAGGTCTGAAACAAATACAAGATTCTAAGACCTTTCTGAGGGAGAACCCTGTGAAGGGTGTGAGTACAATGAAATTCGAGGAAAACATTGACATTGAGCAGTACCTGTCTAAAATGTCAAATCTTGGGAAGATTGTAGTATTAAATCCAAACCAAGTGTTAACAGTGAAGAGGAAATCCGAGTATAATGTGAAACGATCGAGTGACACAAGTTCGACTTGCTTTATCGTAGGTATTTGCAGCCTGCCTACAGGCCACGTAATCGTTGTTGATCATAATAATAAAAGAGTTAAGCTGTTTGACCAGCAGTACAATGTAGTTAGCTACCTTGATATGTCTGGTCAGCTAAGGGACGTTTGCCAGATTACATCCAATGAGGTGGCTGTGACTGCTGAAAGGTTTGTGCAGTTTATCTCAGTGACAAATGGGCAGCTTATTTATGGTGGACGGTTTAATTTACGGCATCGTGCTGTCGGAATTGCCCACCATCATGGGGGGTTGTACGTCACCTCTAGCACTGCCCTGTACCACTACACTCTGACTGGGACACTTGTGAAAATGCTGTTTGAGGATACAGAAGGTGGTTGTAGAGGTAAATGTATTGTTACTACATTTAAGAATTCATCGTATTGTAAATATATGTATGTACCAATACTTAAACATTAAAGAAGATCTATTTAAAACACGTATGAACAATAAAGAAAAATAGTGTTTAGGTTTTTTTTTTGTAATGACCGAAAAGGTTAATGTTTGTAATCCTGATTTACCTTTATCTGACATGTTTACTGTCTTCTTCAAGTGTTTAAGTGTGCGGTGAGTCTTGCTGGGGACAGGATCTATGTCACCAACTGCAACCAGCACAAGCTCCTCACACTGGCCATGGATGGCACCCTGATATCCACCTTCACTGACACGCAACTACAAGACCCATGGGGTGTTCATGTTACACCTGCAGGACAGGTGTTGATCTGTGGAAGCACCTCCAATACTGTCATACAAGTGGATCATGAGGGTAAAAAGAAGCTTGCAACTCTGCTTTCACGGAAAGATGGAGTTAGAAGACCAGTGTCTGTCTGCTCCTACACTAATATTTACCAGATCACTGTGGGACTAGAAGAAAACAAGAAAATTATTGTTCTGGAACTCCAATAGCTTTTCCTGTTGAATATTTATATATGTAATGTTATTTGTGTTATTGACGATTTTTTTTAATGACACACTTAGTTTGGACCACGGATAAGAAGAATCATAGCTTTAAACTGTTAATTGTTTTGTAAAAAAACATGTCAACATTTAATGAGTAAGTGAGCTGGCTTAACCAGGTGGGGCAAGGTTACAGTTACTAAAGGTAGAACAATGGTTTCCATTCAAAATCGTAAGTTTCAATGGAGATAATGTGTGGTATTGCGGTTATTGTGTGTGTCTGTAGTTTATATGCAGACCGTACTTGCAAATTTAATTAAACCTTATTGACTTTATTGGGTAAAACGGTTTAATATCTAGTTTCTTTGTATGGTAACGTTTATGGTAATCATGTTTTATTTTTGTGCTTTAAGTTAACATAAAATAATACATCCCTAAAAAAACACAAAGCACACACTGAGCATGAAAGGTTTAAACAATTAGCCTCCTTACTAGTTTAATTAAACGAAGTTATCGGTTCGATACAGCTTTACTGCAGAAGGGGTGTACAGGAAATGTCAAACTATCAGTTAAGTACACAGTACTCCCGTTTGTGTAGTATCAGAATTTGTCTTACTTACAAAACAATCGTATGTGCGTGGATTACGTTAGATATTAATGTATTTCATGCCTACGGTAATCTTTATGAAACTGGGTTACAATATTTGTTCTAATGATATCTCATCTGAATTTGCAAGTGGTCAATGTTCGTTGATAAACATGGTCGCCAGGGGACGGGGCAGTATTAATTATGTGGCTATAGTAAAAATTATAGAGGTGACATTTAAAGTCCGATCTTCATGAAACTTGGTCAGAACATTTATTCTATGTATATCGGGGAAAAGTAAGAAAATGGTGCCGGTATGTTTACAACATGGCCGGCATAGATCGGGGCAGATTTCCTTTTATAGCTATAGTAAAACCATGATATTACTATATAAGTCACATTTTTATTGTCCAATCTTCCTGATATTTGGCTATGTTTTTATGTTGATTGTCGAGTTTTAAACTTGGTAAAGTTGGGTAAAAAAAAATAAGTCACTAAGACAAGTTAAAGAAAAAGCTTTTAAATATACTAGAAGTCACATTGAAATTTAAATCTTCATGAACCTTGGTCATCACATTTGTTCTTATGATAATTTGCATACTGAAAATCAGGCGATATCTTATAATGTCTTGATTCAGTTATTGATTATATTATAAATTGAAAATATTTTGATATTAAAACACTGATTCAACTTAATAGCCAAATTAATTGATTTTAAAATTATTTGTACATAAAAACAAATAAATATAAAAATTTACACTTAATGGCTTGATTAATGTGAATAATTGTATTACATTACCCTGTTAATCGATCTAGTGGACAATAAATAGTTCGATGAAAAAATATATCGTATCATTTCATATTTATTCCATTGTCAGTGTTTTTCAGTTTCATTATCATCATCATCATCATCATTATCATCATCATCATCATCATCATCATCATCATCATCATCATCATCATCATCATCATCATCATCATCATCATCATCATCATCATCATCATCGTCGTCATCGTCATCAGCATCGGCATCGGCATCGTAAGCGTCAGCGTCAACGTCATCGTCATCGTCACCATCATCATCATCGTCATCATTATCATCACCGTCATCATTACCGTCATCATCATCATCATCACCAGCAGCACCAGCATCATCATCATCATCACCGTCATCACCCTCACAATCATCATCATCATATTCCTCCTCCTCCTCACCATCAACATCATCCTCATCACCATCATCATTATCATCATCATCATCATCATCATCATCATCATCATCATCATCATCATCATCATCATCACATCATCATCATCTTCATCATCATCTTCATCACCATCATATTCCTCCTGCATCTTATCATCATCATCATTATCAAATTCCTCCTCCTCCTCCCCCTCCTCCTCCTCCTCCTCATCATCAACAATATTATCAATCAAATCCTTATCTTCGTCATCATCATCAATCATCATCCTCAGTCCTCTCCTCCTCCCCCTCTTCATCATTATCATCATCTATCATAATTCTCCTCCTCTTCATGGTAATCAGCAGCAGCGGCATCATTATCATCCTCATCAATATCGACATCGACGTAATAATAATAATCAAAACAACAACTACCACTACCACCACAATTCACATCATTATCTTTAATAACGGAGGCGATAGCAGCATTACAATCATGATCATGATCATTAACTTCATCATTATCATGGACCTCATTTTGTATTACAAAAAATAATTTGTAATTAAAATGTTGTTTTATTATTGATTGTTAAAGTCTTCGATAACTGCCTGACTATTATCCTCTTCAACAGAAACTCATGTAGCATGAACTTCATGATTACTGTAGACGTCAAAAGCACCTTTGGGTTATTGGTTGACATTAAAGTTCATTTTAACATAGCAACAGAAAATTCCATAAATGTTCATAATAGTATATAACTCGATATGATCACACAAAAAAAACATAAATTGAAAGTGATCTCTTATTTAATAACTAAATGCCCAATCTTATTTTTATTTCGAAATTATCGACGCGTTAAGAAATATTTGTCGGTCTGTTACGTCAATGGCGTAAACGTTTAAGGAAAGACGTTACGTAAAAAAGAGGATGCGGCGTAATTTGTCATCTTGTGACAGTGAATGTGCGCGGTTACTTAGAATTTAATTAGAAATATTAATTGATATATGCACATGAAACTGTCAACGTCATCTCAAAGTGTAAACGGGCAAAGTGACCTCCCAGCTTTCGGCACTGTCTGTCAAATTCTTATTTAGATTTAAATTTATAACTTCCCAGGCACGTGTGCCGATAATTAACTATAAGTTTACTATAAACTTATCATCATCAAATTTTAATTTTCTAAATAATATTTTAAAATATAATAGTTTGAGTATTACAATTACACACGAAACTTATTTATGTATTAATGACTCTTTTTGGCGAATTTCGTTGCAACTTAAACAAGACTGTTAATTTACAAGATACACTTTAAAAAAAATGCTTTAATATTAACTTACGAAAATCGAAGAAAGATAACCCGAGAAAGCAAAAACATCAAATACTATTATCGCTATAAAATTCGGTATCGGTAAAAATTTGGCTACACCGTCACACTAATGGTGGAACCTATCAAACAAAAACCAACAATCGTTTATGCTACAATAAATTGATCGAGTCAGAAGGGAGATCATCGTGCGTGCTTAATCAAACACTATAAGTAAACATAATACCCACCAATACATCGTGGTTTGAACATGATCAGCCCAATCAAACTAATGGCCAGGGATTAACAGTACAAGTGTAATAAGTGTGGCACGCACCTATTAATACCGAATTTCCATTTGTTACAAGTCGGATTATTTCATTTGCATACCCGTATCCAAGTGGGTGGGGTTGTTGTTGCATATGTAAACAAAGTGTGTGCGCGCATACTAGTGTCGGGTTAAACACCGTATAAAATAATGTATTTCCGTGACTGATCGAAAAAGGTGGTTATTGAAAACGGTAGTGGGGAATACATGTATGTTATATCATATTCATGTCGATCAGTCACCGAGTATGGTCAATGAAAGTGAAATTTCATATAAAAATGCTCTATAACTTCAGTCTCTAAATACAGATAAAAGGTCACCAGAATGCCGGATTTTACGTTTCATTTTCAAAATTGTCTAGGGGGAGGACCTCCATCCCCCACCCTCCCCCCCCCCGATTGCAGGAGGGGAACACCACCTCCCGCACCTGCCCCCTTCGCCACTTTGTTGCTCAATAGCAATCGTTGATGGGACAATTCGCACCCCCCCCCCCTTTTTTCAAACCCTGGCTACGGGCCTGATTTGTAACAAATATTCAATTGCGAGCAGATGTGGACTTCGGGTATCATGTCGAACCATGTAAGCCAGTCTTTAAATTATCGCGTTTGAATTGATGCTACAGGAATTATGGTTTAAATTTGAAAACTATTTGCAACAAAGACTGTTACAGTTAAGGGCTTAAGGTTTACCGAAACGTATGCGCGGAATACTTTCGTCCAATAATAATAAATAACTCGCTAGCATGTTCTCATATTCAATCATTAACTGATAATGTTAAAACAGAAATTAGCATTCAAAACACTTTTTTAAAAAGCGATTGATGAAATACATTTGATACTATCAAACAGGTGAGGTGTACATTATTTAAAAACGCTTTGGAGTTTAAACAACAAACACTTCTAAGCACTATGTCATCACAACATATCTCATGATTAATTTATTAATTAGTTTTTTTGTCAAACGCTACGCGCAATTATTGTGTAGCGATATTAAACATGTCCAATGCCCTTTGTAACAACATATAATCGAACCAGACGAATAAATCAATTTTATTTATGCAAGAGAGTTGCAAAAATAGTTTAAAAAATGTGTACTTTAAATCATAAAGCATCATATAATAACGCAGGATATATCAATGGTTAATTTTCGCGAGACCATAAATGAACATTCATTAAAATACTAATGAGTTTATTATTTACTGTCAACAAATACTAAACTGTAAATAGCATACTAAATAAAAATATTAAGAATGATATTAGCTTTATATGGTGGGTAGGTGGTAGGTATATTTCATAAATTGTAAAATCAACGAGTCTCAAACACAAAGGATATTAAAAATATTCATTTTAAATGTCCAAAAATATGTTTAATTTAAAGTTGTCACAGCAAAAAAGAATCAAAACATTAAATAAAAAGAAAATATTATTGGAATAAAACTCAACGAAACATATTGTATTTAATTTTTAATTTCAGTTATAAAGAAGCTAACAATCTAGACTATTATTATAATTATTGTGTATTGACAAATGTTTAATATTTCCATTATTATTCCGATGATTATGAGAACGTTCTGGTCTAGGTCCATTTGTTATGGCGAGAACTGTATGACGTAACGCCTATGACGTTACGCCTATGGCGTAACGTGTACTAATGACGTCGTTAATGTCCCTCAGTGAATAACTAGAATTTCGTTGACGTAACATTAGATAAACTGTTGTGCAAACGTTCCCAATGATCGGAACGAAAGAGAGGTCAATGGGGCTTTTGTGATGATGACCTGTTTATGGTCCAAGATCAGCAGTTGGTTTACATAGTTCGCGCGCTCGCGTTCGCTGGTTCAAAGAAGAACGAAATATATCGAATTCTGAAAATTGCCTCACGTTGCTTTAAACTAGAAATTTTGAAAAACTTCCGTTTGTGTTTATAATTGCGTGTGTAACGACTTTAGCCTGTTTACACGACATACAGACAAAATTATTGTAAACAAAATATGAAATCGCCAATATGTTTTATAACGTTGTTCCCATATGTACGGAAAATGTGCTCTGTGCAAAAGTGTATACATCAATCAGCAAAATAAACCATGACCGTTTTACCACCAACAACGATATGTTCAAACGGCATGGAATATTAAATCGAAACGTTGTCTTATCACTTATACTAGCACTAGTATATATTATAGTGCAATAAACAGATCAATGGATGATACGTTATAACACTTGTCCGATTCACGCGGAGGACGGAATGAAACATGTTCAAGTCTTTAATTTAAGGTTTAACTTAACCATAGTTAGGCTACGTTGTTACAGTAAATAATGGTTTCATGTTATATTTGTCATTTATGTCAATGCCGATAATATGCATTATTTAAAAAGGTGATTTTGCCCGCAAACGGTGTTGCTATCTTTATTAGTGTCAATTGGGGATACATTACTTTCATGATGACTATCAATTTTCATTACACCTATTAAAATGCATGATCACCGTTTCTACGTGAATGCTTTCGAAGGCTCATGAAGTCATTGTGGTAGTCTGCTATTTAGAACGACATGAAATATTCATATCATGTTATCAACAACTCGCATCCAAAAATCTAAAACATATATTTTCTGCGGAACTGAAATAAATACCTTAACCAATCATAATCGAGATTGCCATCAAGTCCGGGCTCGCCACCGTCAATGAGTCTCTATGACAAACCCACATGTTGCAAACTATTGTCTGGTCCGCTAACTTTTCGGAACAGTTATTCTTTTCGGTCATTTTATATTCGATCCTTTTGGATTGCTATCTCGTGTTGCAATCGGAACGCCGTGATCAGTGTCGGACATATCATAGTAGCGGACGTGTCACTGTGTCACAGTGTTCTTTGGGAATCTTTGGTTAAAGCGTTTTAAAATGCTTGAATTGACGTGAACGTAAAAGTCGTTACAAACACCATGTCCATTGTCGCCTTCTTTCTCATCGACATACAACAACAACAGCAACAACGTCATCACTTATCGTCATCATCATCATCATCATCATCATTATAATCATCATCATCAACAACAACACTATAACATAATAAACGTTATAATCATGATCATCATGATCATTCAAATGATCCTCATCATCATAACGTTATTATCGTTACTCATTATAAATATTTATTAACATCACCATTGTTAATCAAGTTTTTAAATTGTTACTTATCACCATGCAACTATTCTAAATACGGTGATTATATTAAATTATTCATGAGGACAAATCAACAACAATCGAAATGAAAATCTATCCCTTATACATATATGCACAATCATTCCCCTGAAGGTAAAAGGTATACACACAACTAGGTTGTTAACCTTACTACAGGCAACATTAAGTGTTGAAATGAACATATCTGAAATGAAACAAATTGATGCATGTAGATTTAGACTATTATACATAATATTAGGGCGCGTTCGAGAAATTTATGTGGACAAGTTTATTAACGTTCGCCCCGCGCGCACACGATGTTTTGTGGAGCGTTCATAGATTACAGTTTTCGCGTGATTAAAACTCAACAATGTAATCAGCTGAAAGATAGCAATAACGTGTGGTGTTATTTTCTAACAAAATAATACGGCCAAAACAAACACACGAAAATACCAAGTTATCCACGACCCAGCTAACACCTAACCCTTTCTGACCTCCATCCTTCATTCACCTCCCTCTCTTCATTCCCCAATCTCTCCTTGCCCTTTCCCTCCCTTACTCTCTCCATCATACCCCTACCTCCGTGCCTTAATGCTTTCCCCTCCCTTTACTCCCCTGTCTTCTTCCCTCCCACTTTTTACCTCATCCCCTCCCAGCCTCCAGTACCCCCTCCATGCACTATCGAACTACCCTCCACTTCCTCCCTATCTTCCCCCCCCCCCC